>JAYEAL010000975.1:0-31861 GCA_036419045.1 Scirpophaga incertulas | reverse complement strand
TAATTTTAATGAAATGCTTTGCACGTCTGGTGTGCTGCGAATTTAAAATATAATCATTTTTGTGTAATATGTGTTTATGTGAAGCTGACTTGTGTTTTTGGGACGTTTGAGTGTATGATAAAGTTGTATTATTATATGATTATTAAATAGTTATTGTATAGTTTATATCTTGTTCGCGAACTGCTTACTTTCATTTATATCTTCCAGGTAATAATAATCTTTAATTAAATATTTTAAACTAGCTTTCCGCCTGCGTTATATTGGTTTTTCAAAAGTTAAGATACATTTTTCCGCTATAAAAAATATTTTTTTCCAACCATCTTTCTCATATCTCCATCCTCATATTCAATTTCATCAAAGTCCAGCTAACTGTTTTTATCAGATTTCCCGCAGGGAAAATATATTTTCTCGTGGTACAGATATTCTTCTCCGATTCCTTTCATCAAAGTAGGTTCAGTGGTCTCTGAGCTGATTGAAACAAAATATTCATCACCTTATTTTACTTACTTTAGGGTAAAATTTATTTATATCAAATACAAAGCCAAAAATTTTTTTCTTAGCTTTAAAAATAATGTCCTTTTGTCCCCTTATTTTTTTTTTGTTTTTTTTTGTTCCCCCTGAGGAAAATGCATTAAGTTGCATACCCCGGCTGTGGCGAGCCGGCGGTTATGTGGGGCTCTCCTCCAGAGAAGGGGGAGACCTACCCACTATAAAACCTCAGCGATGGCCTTCCTCAGGCATGTAAGGAGCCCCCGGGAACACCAAGCTATTTCCGGGAACCCCCAGCCTCCGCCTCCCTGCCGATATAGAGGAGCCCTCCTCGGGGGAGGCTACAATACCTCCGCTGATCTCCACCACCGACGACGCCCCCCGGCCACGGAAGGGGCGAGCTCCCTCCCGGGTCGCCGTATCCGTGAGCGCGATTTCCTCGCGCCCGCCGGCGACCTGCGGCAGCGCCGAAGCTGTGCTACTGAGCCCGGCGCCGCCTCCTTCGAGCGGGATCGGTCATCTCCCGACCCCGCTCGGCGGCTTCCTTCTGGAGCATCACTGCTTCACAGAAGGAGGCTACAGCCCTCCAACCTCCCTCGTCAGCCAGCATTGCCGCAATCAATGCCGGCGGAGACAGATCTCGCCCGATCTCTGCGACCAAGACTCGGCGCTCGGAGGCCCACGCGGGGCACTCCGCCAGCGTGTGCTGGGCCGAGTCGAGGTCGGATGCGCAGTGGTGGCAATGTGTCGATCCCTCCCGTCCTATTCGACACAGATACTCACCGAAGCAGCCGTGCCCAGTGAGTATCTGAGTCAATCGGTAGGTGACCTCCTTCCCGTATGCTTTTGTCCCCTATTTCAGCCTCTTACAACCCTCGCTTTAGAATCAAAAATAGTATATGCCTTTTCTCAAGCTCTAGACTAAGTGTGTACCAAATTTCTTTTCAAATCGGTTCAGTAGTCACTTGTCGTGAAAGCGGTCAGAGTTACTTTCGTATATATGATATTGGTAAGGAGTATGGATTCTTTCCAATTTCCTTTTGAGTTTTTCCTGTTTGAATTTCTTAACAAATTTGAACTGGCACTGAAGCAATATCACTGCATTTTGAACTTCTAAAAAGTATGATGGAGTGTTAAAAGGGAGTGGTGTTAATGTACTGGTACAGTTGCATACTTAGGAATAAATCTGAAATCAAACTCAAACTCAAATCTCTGTTTGTGTACATTTAGAAAAGGATGGTACTATGTAGACCCTATCTACTAGATACTACTAATAGAACTACTAATAGAACTATCCTTTTCTAACACGCATCTAAAATACTACAGCTAAGTTATTATTATCATTACTTTCGTACTATTATTATTTTTCAAGCATAGGAAAAAGCTCTGTTGGGTTTTATTAGTTGTAGGAAGTTAACTGAAAAATTTCGATTCGGGTGGTATTCATACGACGTCTAAAACATTTTATTTTATTTATTTTATCTTTGACTACTTCATTTAAAATTGTAATTTGCATTACCGTGAGTACCACCTGAATTAAAATGAAAAAAAAAACTAATTTATACATATATAAGTATACACTCTTATTTAAGAATAATTATTCTAGTTCATTTTAAAACTATATGTTATTCGCAGGTTTTTCTCAATAATTATTTTATTTTTGCTTTTTAAATGTATAATACATTTTATCAAAATATATTTTCCGCGTAAAGTCACCAGGTCAAAGTAAACAAGCACATTGTGAAAATAGTTTTTATTACAAAGAGAATAGATGTGATCTCAAGATTGACATGTCATGACATGACATAAATCTGACTTGCCCTATGTATAATTTTAAATTTATTTTGCTTAAGTGCCTATGCCTGTAAAGGTCGATGCCGACTAAAGATTATTTACATTTTAAGGTGATTTGGTTTCTGTAAACGATGTTTCATATTTATTTATCTATAAAAAATGTTGTGATAAAATATATAATACCATTAATTAATAGGTGCTCTTTGATATTCCACGTTGGTAATAAAACCATAATCGTTGTGTCTTTTTAAACATAATCATTTTGTTGTACTCATTGTCCGTATTTAAATGTTTCATTGTGAAAATTGAGTAATGTTACAATTTTTATGTATTTTTAATTACAGGTAGAAACATTACTGATTTCTGTATTACTTTACAAGGTTTACAAGTTTCCCTCATGTTTCTATGTTATTGTTTGTTATCATACAATAAATAAAAAGATAAAGTAATTATATTCTCGATGAGTGTACATTTCCAGAGTAGCTGAAATATTTCCACAGTAAACCTGTCAAGAACGATTGTGTTGAGATATGTTTATTCCTATAACATTTCCCACCCGGGCTGTTTTGCATAAGGCAAGTTGAAATAGAGGAGAGGTGCAACGAAGTGAAATATCAAGCGAAATGTTTCCTGTGCAGAAAATATGTTTTTTAAGCAATATTTATTTGTTGTTTATTTTAAAACTCTAATGATATTTACGTGATAATCTACGAAGATATTTTTGTGAACAACATTAACTTCAAATTGTTGTATACCGGTTTCATAGTTTATTAAAATAAACTGTTGTTATTATTATAGTATTGTGCTGAACAAAATTAATGAAACTATATACTAAGAAATATTTATAAACAGTTATATTTAGAGTCGGTGTCAGCTAGCAAGGGCAGTTTAAACTTGTTTTTCTGTGTGTCCGGAGTAGAGTGATAGCCCAACAGCGACTCTAAAAGTAGTTTTTGCGTGCATAATGTTATTTTGATAGTTACAATCAAGTCAATAGTACTGTAACTGGCTAGTAGGTAGTTAGTTATGAGCGTTAGTGGCGCTGCGATATGGGTAGTGGTCCTGTAATCGGGAGGGATGTACGAATGTGTCATCCAATTTTGCATTTCATATATATACATATCCTATTTTGAAGGAAAACATCGTGAGGCAACCTCCATACACCTGCGAAGAAATTAAAAAGTGTAAGTGAATGTAGTCTATTAATCCGCAGTGGGTCGGCGTGGTTGACTAAATCCTAATCATCCAAACATACTCGTAGTTAGGGTAGGCTCGTGCCTCTCAGTGAGGATGAGCATAAGTCACCTTTTAAGTGATCGGCAAAAAAGGGGAAATCTCCTTAAGTATTCGGTTTACGTATTGGGCTAGGCCCAAGCAACATCTTCAAAGATATTAATCGGATGCCGAAAATCACATAGGTACATAGCAGCTGTGAACCCCAGGTTAGTATTACAGTCAAGAGCACATCACTACTTACGATGGACAATATTTTGCTGATTCTTTGATCACTACGCAATATTAGCTCTAGCGAGAATTGCCTCCAGTTCGTTTGATTAAATCGTTCTATTTGTTTGCGAAAACATACGGGCTCCTAAATATTAAACCGAGCCGCATCCTTACGGACAGGAAATTACAGCCATCTCTGAAGATGATGATTACATACATACATAGATAAAAAACTGTATAAATGTTTTTCTTTATTTCTTTGATTGTTGATATTTCTAAGGATGTAGAAAATAATATATGTATTTATGAAGTAGTGATTCTCTAACAAACTACACTTTAATTGTATATTAAAATAATATATTTACCTATACTGTGCATCTCTTTTTAGTTGTGTATAATAAAATGGATTCAAATATAAAAAAGAATACTTTCAAAAATGTATTTGGTTCTGAATAAAATCCTGAAAAAATCATTATTTATTTATACTTCCGGCGATCTCCACTAAAACGCCAGTCTAGCTTATGAGAAGCTTACAAACCCTACGTTTCTAGGTATATACTTTGTCTCGACGACTTTTTCGCTCCGAAAACCGTTCCGACCAACGTATATGTGTATTTAAAAAAACATACACTAATGTAGATAGTCCTTGTAAATCATAGATTTACTAGCGTAATATATATAATGATATTTTCACATCTCCTAACTACAGGCATTAAAATAAGCGATCAAGTTTTTCCAATATACTCAGACTGGTATTTTCACAGTGCAGGTGGTACCGCTCGCTCCCGTCCTGAAACTTCGGTAACATACTACTCGTAAAATCTTTTAATACGGCAAAGTGCTCTTGTTACGCTCCCGCATTCAGTATGAACACCGACATGTAGAATTAGGAGAATACTTACGTAAATAGAATGGCGTCCCAGAAGAGGTAATTCTATTGTTTGAATTGTTAGGCTAACGGAAACTATATGTAAACATAGTTTTACTAAATAAACTAAACTTATATATAGAGTTCATAGTTAAGAGAAATAAGAATATAGCATTACCTGCAATAAGGTATATATACCTTATTTAAACTATAAAGTTAAAATTTGTTATAAGTATTTTTTAAAATAGCTTGTATAATTTGCGTATATTTAACATTCTATTTACTATAACCCCATTAGTTGACGTCAGGTACTTAGTTTGTATTGGCAAAACCTTCACACATCACTTGATAAGATTAGACCATTAACCCATCGTAACGATCTGCGGTCGTCCCCCATTATGCTATTATGCCGGCACAATACAATATTGCATTTTTAAATTGGAATTATCTATTCAATTCTTTATTCCAAGCTTAGAGTAGTAACAGAAATTGATTCATTTGGTTAATGAACGTATAGATTATGTATAATAATATTATAACAAAATTTTAACAATTTTAATCGTTTTATGTAAGAATGCATTTATATTTGATCGTACAATTATATCTTATTGTATTATTCAATACAGATTCCCATATATATATTTTAATATGTTAAGTAACAAATATGTCTTGCATGAATATAACTGTCGATATCTGTCATGTATGAGGTTTAGTAGATGTTTATTGATTAATGATATTATTTATTATCTAATAAATTATATGACCATTAGTTTTACTTTAATTTCATGAAGTACCAGGGAAACAAAATAAAAAACTATATTTATAAAAGGGCAACAACAATAACATCTACTTCTGTTTTAGTCTATCGTGGTTAACCAAGTCCTACGCACTCCTTTACTTGGTATACACTCCACGGATGCCATGTAATACGTAACTACAGTAGATCCAGACCATCAAATCCTCCCAATCTTGTTGCCTTAGCCTCTCTAGTGGTCGGATTTACGAGGAAGCCTGTTTACTCCGCGGCTAACTTATTACAATATCAATCTCTGCAATTTCACCGCCCGGCCTTTAGCCTCTTTGTAAAAAAAATTAAGCCGATAAAACAATTGTGGGGTATAGTAAAAAACAAGTAGGTGGGGAACATACTCGTATTTCCATGGCAGTCTGATTTTCGTTCATTTTGTTTTTAGCGTTAAATATAACTTACCTTTTATAATTTAGGAAGAACTATATTGATTTGATATAACTCATATTGGTGTTTTAACGTCCTGCCATTAATTTGTGCGTGTCGGACTCAGATTTTTATATTATTTATTGTATTTAATATTATGACTAATCAATAGAGCCTTTTGAGTGAACCACTTTTGTGATTTGAAAAAAAGACAAAATATAAATTATAAATAAATTTTTAATAAGAAACCACCTACGTAAAGTAAATATATCCTAAAAATATAAATTTAGGTTAAAAAGCTTTAATATGTGACTCAGAATTTTGTAGAGGAACTTTGATCTCACCTTATGCAGAGACTAAAGCCCGTACACAATAAGCCCCATCTAAATCTCTGCTTGGCTACAGTCAGAAAAGAATGGCGCTATGTGAGATCAATAGCACCATCCCCGTCAAATTGTATTCAAATAAAGATTTTCTTTTGACTTTGATTTTAGAATACGAATATTAGATAGGAAAACGATATATTAGATAGACTATGAAATAATTAAGAAATACGGAATTTAAGAATCCATTTTAAATTAAATGTAATTTCGGTCATCTTTTAAAGATGCCATTAGCCCCTTCATCTTACGGTATCTTCAGGTTGTTTTCGGTTTCGACTCGAGCAGATGTTATTTATTTCAAAACTAAATTAGAAATTTATTAAGTTGCAAGATTTATTTTACTATGAATTCTAGACACGCTTATTAAAAAGGACCCGAAAATATTTTAATAAAACATACGCGTAAGTAAATTCCTATCCAATTATGTTATTAAGAAGAAATTATTTATCACGTTTTTTAGATATGTAAAAAACGTAATACGTATATATTTAATATAAATATATATTTTATATTTCTAATACTGGATCTGACTTAGAATAAACCTACGTAACACGCAACAACAAACTGGGCTTATGAAATATGATTTTAAGGTAAAGTAATCACATAATTTAACTTAATGTATTTATAAGTCAGTTTTGAGAAACTTAAATTTTAAATAACTTCTTAAGCTTAAGACAAGAATCAAAAGCAAAGTTTTCCTTTGATTAACAACATTTAGTGTTACTTTTCAAACATTAGTGTAATTACTCTTTACTTTTATCATTTAAAATGCGTTGAGATACGCATTTAAAATTGAGTAGACTAACAAATAACAATTAACTTGTGTCTAACTTTATATATGTATTATTGTTTATTGGGCAACATATTGAGAATAGCTAATACGAAGACGGTAAAAGAATCTTGTTATCCATTCGTTTATATCCGATCAATGAAGCGTACATTATTTAATCACAACGGAACATTGCTACAGAGGGAATTAACTAGAGCAAATGTACATAGGTCTGCAAACAATGACGGGCAACCGAAACTAGAACCAAATTTGCTTATCATGCTCGGCCAAAGGGTGTTGAGATATACAATAGGACCTTTGATTAAACTATATAATCTTAGAGTAGATAACCCAATTTGCCGATTCGGTCTATTGACTTCTTAATAATTGAGTGAATATCAGCAAGTTGATGGCCGTGAAAACACTTTCGTATAAGCAAATACATAGCTTAATAAGCGTGCTTGCTCAAATATAATTTCAGTTTCAACGGTTCGACATCTTCACGAAAGGCCCATGATTTAGAATATAATTATAAGTTGCTGGTTGAGTAGCTTATCTTTTCGGATACTGATTTAGATAGCTATTGGGGCATGGATATGATCTTGAATAACCTAAAGTTATTTTAAGATCTTAAATCTGGGAACTTCACACATACACTAAAAGAATACGTCTACGTTAGGCTATTTACCGTAAACAAAAACATAAAATATATGACAGTAATATAGGAATTCTTAGTATTGTTTACTTTAACATAATAAATCTAATTTTTACTATCAATTTGTCACAGCAAGACATCGCGCCATGCATCAAAATCAATTTCAGAGCGCATTTATTAAGAGCACTCGCTCGTGGCTCATCGGCTCTGTGCTGTCGATTTGTCAATTATTTTATCATTGGCGTATTTTCGCCGACACTCTTCACGAATGTCTGACAAAGCAACGATTACCAGAAGTGGGATCTCGATGTAATTGGAGCGCAGCTCCGATATTCGTTAGCCGGTCGTTTTGCATATTTCATGCCTGCAATATCGGACTGCATCGTATGAATTCAAAAGAGATGGTACTGTTCTCCCGGAATTTAAAACTTAAAATTAATTGTATGATTTAAATTCCTTAAATTGTTTTTTTTTTTTTGTAAATAATTATGCGTGTTATTTGTGATGATACATGATATCGAAACTTTACCACTTACAATAATCCTTATTTATGAGGAGACTCAAAGTCACTAATGAACATTACCGACTACCGATTTATATGCTCCAAGTTGGTCAGTGTGATTGAATCAGTAATGGTAATATAGCCCGTAGAATATTAAGCTTTGGGTAGAGCACATTGCTCGCAGGACTGAAGGCTGTCGAGGTGAAAAGCACACTTATATCCCATCTCTTAACCATTCTCATACCAAATTGCATTAAAAACTTTTGTAAGATTTTCCTACAGGAAGAAATATTTTCCCATGGTAAATATTGTTCTATTTTCTTCTCCGGATGACAATCTATCCCTATATAACTTTCATCAAAATCGGTTTAATAGTATTGTGAGTCTATAATAGTCTAAACTAAAATAGTCTACAAATTTTGAATGTCGAATATATTTATATCTAATCAAAATCCATAAAATAATATGAAAATCTAGCTTCGAATGTCGAACTTTTATCACCTATTTCAAACCCCTACACCCTTTTTTTGCATTAACTTATGTCCTTCTCATGCTTTATTTGTGAACCAAATTTTATTTAAATCGATTTAGTAGTTTTAGCGTGAAATCGCGACAGACAGACAGAGTTATTTTTGCATTTATAATGTTAGTAGAGATTACAATTAAACAAAGTGTGTAGGCATTACCGATTTTATATACTATTGTTGTATCTTACAATTAGTTTAATAGCCAGTTCCTTAGTTAATAAAAGGTCCAGGCGAGGACGCAGTCCAAAGAGTCGACAGTGAATTGGTGAAGATTACACGATTTTGCTGGATGCTAGCAGCACGCGCGTGGAGAACTTTGGGAAAAGTCTATGTCCAGCCGTGAGCATATCTCGGCTGAAGAGATGATGATTATGATAATGATAAGTGACGAAACAATGTGTATTCGTTTTACCACCGTATCCCATGTAAATGCTTATTATTATTTCTAATCTAATCGAACGAGATTGTCTCTTGTAGTCGATGTACGGTGCAAATTAAATGTGAAATACTAATAAGTGTTGAAAATACACAAAACACTTATGGTGACTAGAATTACTGGGTACATAAAACTATACTTGGTATATTCAACTCATGATTACTGTTTGCTTGGTCGAAAGTACGCAAGGAATCACCGCATTAAGTTAATAAATTAAAACTACACACCGCTTTGAAATTAGCGGTGTGTAGCTTAAGCGTATTAGCAGCACATCTGGACGGGTTTTCGGAGGCAAAGGTGTATCTCATCGTTTCGTAATATTCTGATTTCTTAATCATTTGACATGAACTTACTCATGAAGGCGGTAGGTAGAAATAAACCATAACAGAAGTCCAAGTTTACTGTTATACTGTATCTGTAATTAACAGGAGACCAATTAAGTTTGGTGTGTGATAGCTAAAATACCCGACTTTAAAATCTTTTAATCAACCGGTCTATATACACATACATAGATTAAAAGATTTTATACTTTTCTTTAATTATGGTCTGTATGGTTTTGCTTTTTTAAATACCTACTCGATAATGATTATTTTCTGGTTCAACTCCAGTATGTGAATTTTTATTTATTTATTTATACTTTTGTGCACACATTACAAAATTGTACAAATGGCGGACTTAATGCCAAGGCATTCTCTCCCAGTCAACCAATAAAGAGTACAGAAAGATTATTGATAAAGCAGTGCAAATGTGCAAAAAGTATACAAACAAAAATACATACATATATTAATATACGCAAGAATATACTTCTATTATGTTATATATGTGTATGTAGATGTATATATATATATATATATATATATATACATATTATAACATAATAGAAGTATAATCTTAAATAACGGATTTTCAAAAACAGCTTTCGTGCTATTAAATTTAATTTTTATTGAACAATTTAACGTTTGAGGCAAGTTATTCCATTGGCGAATTGCGGACACTATGATAGAATCGGAAACAAACAGACTAATCAATATAAACACAATAGAAAAATATTGATATTCAAATTCAAAGAGCTACTGATAGCAAACTCACCCGTTGGGGGAAAGTGTGCTCTGAGGAATAAGATAATTAAATTATGACAGCTCCAACGGGCACCTAATTGCGTCTCCGTGACGCAAAGCAAATGTGCTTTTTCAGTAAAATTTATAGATTGTTAGCTATTTGTTGTACTTCCTTACTAAACCATAAATATGAGATTACATTGAATTCAATGATTGTTAATGATGGTATTGGTTATAATACCAGAGGTTTAATAATATAAAGGTATATATGTATATATAAAGGTATGTAATATATATAAAGGTATATGTGAGCCGTAAAGTGGTTGAATCATGATATTGTTTTGCCTTTGTGCATACGTCAAATCGGATCATTAAGAAGCACCCATTACTCTGTTAGCGTCACATCAAATGTAGTTCTCCACCGGGATTAACAAGCATTGATCTATCTATCTAAATATATAACTAACGATGACTGCTTTGCCGTTGTATGGATATGGTCACTATATTCATTTATATTGTGTCATATTAATAAAGGTATGAAAGGATTTAAATTGCTTTAAATAAAATCTGTCGTGACCAATGCTCTGGACCTTCTCGACAACTTAAATTGATTCTGTATAAACGGGGAGATGACTCAAGTCACCTCTCTTCAAGAAAATCTATGACATAATGCAAACCGCTAAAAAGCGCAGCGGTATTTATTTCCTGTATCTCATACTCGAATTCAGACGACTTTGATATGAGCTTTGCCAAGTCTTCGGTCGGAGAGAAGCGCGTTAGCATAGCAGGTACATCGAGCGCCTTGGTGTCAAATGAATCAAATGTCAGCAGAGTTATAACATGACTGCAAACTAAAAAAAATCCGTTGGATCTAAAAAACGATATGTTAAAATAGGATATGTATGCCTGTATTATGTGCAGACTGTTAGTGTGGAGATAACATATGATACTGTTACGCCGGTGGCTTAGTACAACTTCAAAAGTGATTTTCTGTGACTTAGAAACGTTTTCAGCAGGCTGAAACGTCGTTTCAGGCCGTTTCAGAAGTAGCTCTTTCACATACTAAAAAATCTAATTACACCCAAGTTACAGTAGTTTTCAGGCGCCTGAAACATGTTTTCAGTACGTTTCAGGCTACCCTCTATCCAATGCC
Organism: Scirpophaga incertulas; assembly: GCA_036419045.1. Taxonomy (NCBI): domain Eukaryota; kingdom Metazoa; phylum Arthropoda; class Insecta; order Lepidoptera; family Crambidae; genus Scirpophaga; species Scirpophaga incertulas. The sequence continues at coordinate 20,607 of JAYEAL010000975.1, read as the reverse complement.
GCAATAACCTGAAAACCCGTTTTCAGGCGTTTTCAGGACCCCTTATGAGCCATTAAGCCTACTTCAGTAAAAGGACATAAATTTCAATAGGAGTGAAAGAGAAAGCAATAGTAGAAAGAGACAGAGATAGTTAGAACATTCGAGAAGTATTAGAATGAGAAAACATCATTAGAAAGAGATAGACAAACACAGAATATTCGAGAAAGATAGTACGGGAATATTCGAGTATTGTGTATCGAGAATATTCGAGTATCGAGACAGTTATAATCGAAACGTCTCGAACGCGCGACGTATTGGACTACACATTCGAGTGTGTCCGCGAATGTTCTGGCAAGAGTGGCAAGTATCTTAGGGGACTATATAAGGCTGTGTCCGGCCGCCGGGAAGCATTATTGTATTGCGATACAGTGCGAAAACATCTAAGTGATATTGGAGAACTAAGAAGCGACTTTCAGTGCTTTCAGTGAAGTTAGTGAACTTAGTGTACTAATTAATAAAAGTTCAGTGTTTTGGTAGACCGCCGTTTAATTTACTGACCCCAGCTCGTAACATTTGGTGTCAGAAGTGGGATCAGTATGCCGGTTCTACCAAAGGAAGACACGGAAGGAAGAATCCGGACAAGAAGCCAGCGACAACAGGAAGCCGACCAGAGACGCTTCGGAGCTACGCAGCCGCCAACTGACGAGGACCAGCAGTCAGTTATGGAAGCCACTCCCTCAACGTCAGCTGCCGCACCAGATTGGGCGGCTTTCATGGCGATGATGCAGGAGCAGGCCCGCCGTCAGGAGGAGCAAGCACGCCGTCTGGAAGAGCAGTTGCAGCGTGATAAGGAGGAGCAGGCCCGCCGTCAGGAGGAGCAAGCACGCCGTCAGGAGGAGCAAGCACGCCGTCTGGAAGAGCAGTTGCAGCGTGATAAGGAGGAGCAGGCCCGCCGTCAGGAGGAGCAGGCCCGCCGTCAGGAGGAGCAGGCCCGCCGTCAGGAGGACCAGACTCGCCTTTTGAGGGAACAACTGCAGCTCGGCCAAGATGAACAAATGGTCCTGATCAAAGATCTCCAAGCGACTTTCGGCAATAAGGTCAAAGTGATAGAAGATAAGGTTCTGCAACACGAGAACCGTCTCACCGAAGCTGAATCTGAGATTGCCGATGTCAAGAAGGCTTTGGGTAATCTGAAGGTCGGAGATGGGACAGCCACTATCGTCAGTGCCGCTCCTTCGGTGCGAGGATTCAAAGTGCCACCTTTTGATGGGAGTTCCTCGTGGTCAGCCTATAAAATACAGTTTGAGGCTGTAATGGAGGCAAATGGGTGGACTAAAGCCCAGGCCATGACCGCACTCAAGCTAGGCCTCCGAGATCAAGCCTTGACAGTCCTCGAAGCTCTTGACAAGAAGGTGAGCTACGAGGAACTATTAGAAGCGCTTGAGGCAAGATACGGCGACGCACACCTTGAACATGTGTTTCGGGCCCAGCTAAAAGATCGGGTTCAGCGTGTTGGTGAAAACCTGCAACAATGGGCCCTAGAGGTAGAAAAACTGGTACGTAAAGCGTACCAGTCCGCACCGACGTTAATTGTGGGCAACCTTGTACAGGCTTTTGTCGACGGCATTCGGGACCTCGAAGTGAGAGCTGCTGTGAGACTCGGGCACCACGAAACCCTTAAAGACGCCTTGGCCCATGCTCTAGAAGTGGAAGCTGTGAGGCAAGACCATCGGTCTCACCGTGTCAGGGAGGTAGTTGCAACACCTGTGCGTGACCGCTTCAAGGGATACAGCCTAGATGCTACACTTGTGGCGAAAAGGGACACCTCCGATCAAGTGTCCTAAGCGTAGCTCAGGGATTGATAAAGATGGGCCTCAGGAGAACAGGGCAGCTGATAGCGCTGTCCAACAACAGCAGGGAAACGAGTAAACGCCAGGACTGCGGGCGAGTGCTGGCTGGTGTTCGCAGAGCCCCAAGGATTTCGATCTCACAAGCCCACGATGGGAACAGCCTGATCATCAATGGCGAGGTTAACGGAAGGCCATGTAAGCTGACAATCGATACCGGAGCTTCTCGCACGGTTGTCAGTTCCCAACTTGCGAATCGGTTTCTGAGGGACTTCAGAAACAACAGCCTGGAGCGATTAAATTTAGTAACGCCACCGGTCAGCACATACCGTCTGAGGCGAACAGAAGGTGGAGTTGAAGTTGGGTAATCAAGTTTACCTGCACAACGTCATTGTGGCTGATATTGTCGATGACTGCATTCTCGGACTAGACTTTATGAGGAAGAATGGTTGTGAGATCGACGTCAAGCAAGGAATTATGAGTTGTGGACGAGCAGAATTGTTCATGGAAGGAGCCACACCGGGGAAAGTGTATAGCTTAAAGAAAACCGCTCTACCCCCAAAATCAGAAACCATTGTGCCGGTTAGTCTCCCTTACAATTCTGGAAGCTACATCGATGTGTACTCATTGAAAGATTAGATCATGACCAGCCATGGAAGATGCACGAACTCTGGTAAGAACCACTGGCTTTGCAGCAGTTCGTGTACTGAATCTTGACGATAAAGAACACGTGATCGAAAAGGGAATGTTACTTGGTACGAGTGAGGAGGTAGACTGGTTGCGTCGTTGTCGAGACACGACTCATACAAATGTCAACAAAAATGAAGGAATCAGCGTGTCAAAACTTTTGGAAGACTGTCGAGACGTTTTGTCTAAGGAACAGATAGACAAGGCTAAGAAGATGTTACTCAAGTACGCTGATGTTTTCTCTACTAACGACGAGGACATTGGGAAGACGAGTTTAGTTCAACACAGAATTAACACTGGGAACGAATTGCCTATCCGCCAGCGACCAAGAAGACTACCGATAGCACGGGAAAAGGAAGTGGAGACCATGATTGAAGGAATGGTGAAGGAAGGTGTTATAGAGCCTTCGTCCAGCCCATGGTCTTCACCCGTGGTGCTTGTAAGAAAAAGGATGGCAGCATGCGTTTTTGTGTTGACTACCGCCGCCTGAACGACATCACAAAGAAGGACAGCTATCCATTACCCAGGATTGATGACACGCTGGATATGCTTACCGGAGTGAAGTGGTTCAGCACGTTAGATTTAAAAAGTGGCTACTGGCAAGTAGAAATTGACCCTAAGGACAAGGAGAAGACTGCATTTTCTACTGGAAAGGGACTATGGCAGTTCAAAGTGATGCCGTTCGGGCTGTGTAATGCACCGGCGACTTTCGAAAGGCTGATGGAGCTGGTACTCAGCGGATTGATTGGAGAAGCCTGCCTGGTCTATTTGGATGACATCAATCATCGTGGGCCGTACGTTTGAAGAACACCTTCAGAATCTAGAACGGGTGCTATCAAAAATTCGAAGCGCCAACCTGAAGTTAAGCCCTAAAAAGTGTTCCTTCTTCAAACGACAAGTAAGCTTCCTAGGATACGTGGTTTCGGAAGCGGGTGTCCAGACAGATCCGCAGAAGATCATCGCCGTAAAGGATTGGCCAGTTCCGAGAGACAAGACACAAGTAAGAGCATTTTTGGGTTTGTGTTCCTACTACCGGCGATTTGTTAAGAACTTTGCCGACATTGCCAAGCCTCTTCATAAACTCACGGAAGAAAAGAGAAGTTTTGCTGGGATGAAAACTGTGACGTCGCATTTCAAGCACTGAAACGACATCTGTGTAACACACCTATTCTGGGGTATCCTGATAATGAAAATGAATTCATAGTGGATACAGACGCAAGTGATACTGGGCTAGGTGGTGTGTTGTCGCAACGGAAAGGAGATCGCGAAGTTGTTATAGCATACTTCAGCAAATCTTTGTCCAAACCTGAGAGAAATTACTGTGTCACGAGAAGAGAATTACTGGCAGTGGTGAAAACATTGCAGCATTTCAACAAATATTTGCTTGGTCGAAAATTCCATCTGCGTACTGACCATGCTGCATTGAAGTGGCTATTACAATTCAAGAATCCCGAAGGACAAGTTGCGAGATGGATCGAGTTACTTCAAGAATATGACTTCGTGATTGAACATCGCAGTGGAAGATCTCATGGTAATGCAGATGCTTTGTCAAGAAGACCTTGCTCTGAAGACTGCAAGCACTGCGTAAAACAAGAGGCAAAAGCAGATCTACCTGTGAGAATGCTAAACACGGATCTTAGCAATGAATGGAAAGAAACCTTTCAGCACGCTCAGCAGTATGATGTAGACATCAAACCGATTCTCGAATGGATCAAAGCCGGTACTCCTAAACCTGCCTGGAGTGATATTGCGTCGATGAGTTCCATCACGAAGAGCTATTGGGCTCAATGGGACAGCCTGGTTATCCAAGATGAAGTCTTGTGCCGCAAATGGGAAAACGCTCGAGGAGACCGTTGTCATCTACAAATGGTTGTACCCAAAGCCAAGATACCGGATGTTCTACAGCTGTACCATAACGGATGTTCGGGAGGTCATCTGGGAGTGACGAGAACTCTGTTGAAAATAAGAGAACGATTTTACTGGATAAATTGCCGTGACGATGTTGAAGATTGGTGCCGCAAGTGTACTAGTTGTGCTGCAGTAAAGGGACCTCATACACGCAGCAGAGGTGCATTGAAACTGTATAACGTTGGTGCACCATGGGAAAGGATTGCCATAGACGTTGCGGACCATTTCCGGAAAGTGAATGCGGAAACAAGTACTTCATGGTTGTGATGGATTATTTCACTAAGTGGCCGGAAGTCTTCGCTATTCCTAACCAAGAGGCTTCAACAGTTGCGGATAAATTAGTCCATGAAGTCTTCTGCCGTTTGGGAGTACCCTTGGAAATTCATAGTGATCAGGGAAGAAATTTTGAATCTCAAATATTTCAAGAGATGTGTCGAGTTATGGGTACCCATAAAACGAGGACCACTTCTTACCATCCGCAATCTGATGGAATGGTGGAACGATTTTAACCAAACATTGGAGAGGTATCTTGCAAAGGTTGTGTCAAGCAGGCAAAAGGATTGGGACAAGCACATCCAACCATTCCTGATGTCATATCGAAGCGCAATCCATGAAAGTACTTCGGTGACACCAGCATTTGCAAACTTTGGTAGGGAACTACGGTTGCCTGCGGATCTACTTACTGGAATTCCACCTGACGCCCCGCGGAATATAACCGAGTACGCGAATGATTTGCGCAACAAGTTGAACGACGTACATGAGCAAGTCAGACAATCAAGCCAACAGATGTCTGAGAAGATGAAAACCCGCTACGACCGAAATGTAAACAACAAGGGCTTTGAAGAGGGTTCGTTGGTGTGGCTACATAATCCAGTCCGCAGTAAAGGGAAATCTCCGAAGCTTCAAGCCAAATGGGAAGGACCCTATCGAGTTTTGAAGAGGATCAACGACGTCACGTACCGGATACAGCGAAATGCACGTAGTCCCTGTAAGATTGTTCACGTTGACCGACTGGCGAAATACCACGGAAATAATGATGCTCGGGACGAGCATGTCTTAGGAGGGGGTAGTGTTACGCCGGTGGCTTAATACAACTTCAAAAGTGATTTTCTGTGACTTAGAAACGTTTTCAGCAGGCTGAAACGTCGTTTCAGGCCGTTTCAGAAGTAGCTCTTTCACATACTAAAAAATCTAAATTACACCCAAGTTACAGTAGTTTTTGCAGGCGTTTTCAGGACCCCTTATGAGCCATTAAGCCTACTTCAGTAAAAGGACATAAATTTCAATAGGAGTGAAAGAGATAGCAATAGTAGAAAGAGACAGAGATAGTTAGAACATTCGAGAAGTATTAGAATGAGAAAACATCATTAGAAAGAGATAGACAAACACAGAATATTCGAGAAAGATAGTACGGGAATATTCGAGTATTGTGTATCGAGAATATTCGAGTATCGAGACAGTTATAATCGAAACGTCTCGAACGCGCGACGTATTGGACTACACATTCGAGTGTGTCCGCGAATGTTCTGGCAAGAGTGGCAAGTATCTAGGGGACTATATAAGGCTGTGTCCGGCCGCCGGAGCAGTATTGTGTTTTGCGATACAGTGCGAAAACATCTAAGTGAATTGGAGAACTAAGAAGCGACTTTCAGTGCTTCAATTAAGTGATTAGTGACTGTAGTGTGGAAATTAATAAAGTTCAGTGTTTTGGTAGACCGCCGTTTAATTTTACTGACCCCCACTCGTAACAATATATACTAGATATCTCACTGAGAAAAATCTAAGGCTAAAAGTGCTGGAACAACGGCAGATTGTATTGGTATGAAGGCGAAAAACCGACCAATCGTAATGCGATCAAAAACGTCTTCCTACCAGCAAACTTTAATAAACTTAAGTGAAGGCGAATCGAACATGCATGCATACCACGCATATGTCTCTACTACCACGTTTCTAACCTTAATATTAGACTAATTACCCTTACGAAATAACGATAAATGTAGTAAGTCAGGTAAATATACAAGTACTGACGATACAATATGACATCTGTAAGGCGATTTAAACGGTAAGTACAAGTTACAAGTAACGTATCTAAGGCATTTTATGCTTTCTTTTAAGGTTATAATGTCCGTTCACTAGGCATCTCCTGCCTTACTGTTGAAACTTTTTTTACGTACTTACTATATTAAAATTCTGCCGAGGAAGATGCTTTTTACCTTCTCTTAAGGGGACACTACAGTCCTGCCTTGTCGTGAGGCATTTTATGTCTTTATTTCTGTTGTATTAACTACCCGTAACGTATTTTCTCTCTGATTGTAAGGCGTTTTCTATCGTATTTATGATAAAAATTACTGTTTCCTAAGATCAATTCCAATTTCTAGTAAAACTTTATTAACCTGCTTAATTTATTTTAAAACATTTCATATGGTTATTTTAAACGTGCCTTCATGTATATTAAACATTACCACACAGCTCTTTAAATAGTATGGTAAAGTATGATAGGCCTTGTTTACGTTTCAAAATATCCTACGAAGACCAGAGAATAAGCCTGCTGACGATTGGTAACCCAGTTTATTAAAGGTCTGAATAACTTGCTTTACTATCAAGGGGGCTTTTAGAACCGGGACAGTTACTTGCTGTACAGTCTATTTGCGGGCGCATGTAGACGACAGCAAAAACTGTCCAGGTGGGTTATTTTCTAACGCGTCGATGATTGGTAATCGTAATCGAAGTCAATGATTTGAATTAAAAATCCAATGCGCAATGGATGTTACTATTGATCGATTAAAATGACAAATATCACTTGGACTTGAATAAAATGCTAAATGTATTAAAATGGATTTAAAGTGAGCAGAATTATTAAATCGATTCGATTGCGATTACCGATTAAGTTATAAAATCACCCCCTGGTTCTAAAGTTACCTTAATATGAACCCTGATAGTAAAGCAATTTAATCAAACCTTTAGCGAAATGCGTCTTCAGAGAAGAATATTGCTCATCTAAAGGATATTTTCCAGTCTTCGTAAATTTCTGTAACAAATGCAAATTGTTAGAAATCTAAGTTAGAATAAAAGTAATATTTATTTGAATAGGTAAGTATTGCAATAAATCAAATTTTGTTCGAAATAACTTTATTAAACTCAAAACAGATTCTGTAATGTTACAGAAAAATCAACAACATAAAACTCTTCTTGATTAACGATAAATATAGACGAACATAAATTATATGTAGTTTTATTCATTATGTATTCGTATTATTACTAATGATGATAATTTACACATAGTGACAACAATCACTGATCTAACAGTGCAGATTGTATTAAAGATTACATGTTATATATAATTGTTAAAGTTCCAACTGACTTTACCTTAATAACTATTAGTCTTATATAGTTAAAATTACATCGAAAAATAGTGTAGGATATTAAAATAAAATATGTATTAATTGAATTTATAAATATAGAATTAAATCAAGTTTTGTTCCAAAAATTAGAAACTATTAAATTCAAACAGAGACAAATCAACAAATAACATAAAAATCTTTAATTAACACTAAATATAAACCAACAATTATTATAATATGTAGTTTTTTTTCATTATTCTTTTGGGCAAGTATAAACGAATGAAAAAATTAAAAGATTATTAAATTACATTTGTAAATTAATCAAGTTGCCATCGTTACGTAACAAACAAACTGCTATCCATTGTCACTGTAAATGTGTTTCATTTTTAAACATTTCACCAAATACCCTTGCCCATGTCTGAAATTGTGCCCAAGTTAATTGTACATTCGGATCTTCGTTGAGCACAGAATCTAATATCAAATGAGCCAACTCTTTTCGTAGACTGTAATCGAGGATGCCTTTTGAGGCATTATCACTTCTAAGCAACGCTCGTCCCCTGTGACTGCTTTCCAAAATAGATTTTATCTGAAATTAAAATGGGAACATTTTAACTAATTACTTCTTTTACTTACTTTCTATCTGATACTGCATAAGCCAAAATTAAACTATTATAAAAAACAAAAATTAAAGCACCTTTTCATTTTTATTTCAATCACTATATCTGATATTGGTATAGTACCAATTAAAAATTTATATATTTATAGTATAGCAAAAATACTAAATTGCACACCATATGAACCTATTCCCTTCATCCATAACAAATGTGATAATCTGTCTTCCTACTTTTCTTAACTTTCTCTCCACCATGAATGCTCATTGAAGTTAGAATTAAGAAACTCTAGCTTTGTTTATAATGTTACCTTTATTAATTAAGTAGGTACTTATCGCAAATTATAGAAATCTGTTCCGGTCTGGATGTTTGTGCAAATGATATTCTATGTTTGTAAATGCAACCATGATGACACAGGATCAAAATCCTAGTGAGGCGGCTTTAAAAAAAATTACCTTATCTCAGTCTGGCTGGGATTCTGCAGCTTGTAAAGTAACTACTTCAGGTTGTTGTAAGTCATCATCAAATGTAAAATTGAGCAGTGACGAAGATAATGGAGGAAGAGAAGTCTGGAAAAAAAAACACATTTGAGATTAAAATTATTGAAGTTTCATACTGCAAGATGAGTTTTATAACATTTTAGATGAGTTTTATATTATTTTATTAACCTTTCAACGGCTTTCACAAATGTTTCATTGTATGGAAGGATGTAGGTGTTTGTGAATATCATCAGTAGACAGGTCTCCTTTGAAGCTGGATCAAATAATTATGTTCTTGCAGAGCTTGCGGGCTTATAGCCGTAGCTACTTTGAAATCCCTATGCCCCACCTTAATAATATACCAGAAACTATGATGAAGTATTATAAATAGTTAAGTAAATTATTTGTTTATAGATTGAAATAATTTTTTAATTCCCCTCTACCTCGAATTCGACTCTAGTTACAGCCCTATGCCGGTTATAGTTAGCCACTTATTTGAGCATTTATTTTATTTTTAAAATCGAGTAACTGAATCAATGAGTTATGGATAAGCGAAGCATGCTTGTTAATGGACCAACAAGTTAATTAAATATTGATAAATACTTACTTTTGAAGGTTTCAATCAGATGAACTAAATCCCATTTTTATGAAGATCTATAGTATATTGATCAGCCATCTCTAACTCACATTACACACAACAACTAATTAACTCGTGACACAGCCGTCTTTTTAAAAATGACTGAAATGACAAAAAATCAGTGTTGCCAGAAGTAGAATACAATACCCACCACGATGAAGCGTTTTTACCTATCACTTATGGAGAGGACTACACGGATAAATCGGATAATGTGTAGCAGACTAATATTTTACGACTCGGCTTTTTGCCGAATACTTTTGTTATTTTTTTTTTGAGCGGTGTACAAGTTGTATGCCTATTCGAGCCGTGAAAGTACAAGTTGATGTAGAAAAATAAAAGATGAAACAGACAAAACATTTATACTTACCTTTAATAAGCAAGAAATGTCGGAATTACTTTAAAAAACATCGGTATGTAAAAATCTAGGCTTGTTGTGATTTTTACTGAACTTATCCGAAACGACTTAAACGATTTTCATTAAATTTTCGGTGGATTAGGATTTTTTTATACCACTACGTGACAGATAATGCGAGCGAAGCCGCCGGCAATAACTAGTAATTACATGATGTTCAGTGATCACATTTCTTAAGGAGTTGAAATAATTGACAGAGGTATAGGTGATCGGCATTCTTTTGTCAGAACGGAAGAATTTCAGAATTATAAACATAACTAGCTTTCCGCCTGCGGCTCCGCCCGCGTGGAATTCGAATTTTCGGGGGGAATATCAACTTTTTCTTGGATAAAAAGTACCCTATTATTTAATCCGGACTTCTAACTTTACGTCTGCAAAATTTCGAAAGCAATCGGTTCAATAGTTACGGCGTGAAAGCGGAACAAACAAACTCACTTTCCGATTTATATTATTAGTAAGGATAATATTTGTGGCTAACTATTTTATGATCTGTATAATAATATTTAAAGTGGAACGATTTGACTGTTTTTTTTTGTGTTGAATAACCTCCGAAACTACTCAACTGATTTCTGTGATGAGCACAAGTAATTGTGACTTCTTTAATTATATTTCTATGATAAATATTTATCGATGTATAATATATCCGTAACCCTAGATTCCATAACACAAGCCTAACAGAGCATATTTTGGGCTATTACACTTACTGGAATTAGCCTAGCCCAAAGTAGTACAATTCAATTTAAAAAATGTGTTTGTAATTTTTCTATACTTAACCGAACGTGTTTTTATTTATCCGGTTTGTTTTTGCCCGCAAATAACTACCCAGCCAATTTCGATAAAGTTTAGCATACAGGTAACCAAAATGCCAGGGCGACATACCTTGAGATTGACTGGGAAGACATTGAACTCCTTTTAAAATAAGAAGTACCTACTCTTAATGATTCATAGTACTTACCCCAAATTTGAAGCAATTCAGTGGACCTAATAATTTATTGATTCATTAATTTTGGTTGCTTATGTGCTTTTGTATGGAACAGCACATAAGCAACCAATACAGGGCGTTAGTCTAGTCATAAATTTTCCCCTTAATTGTGCAATAAGACGATTACGTTGGCAACACTCGATTCTATGATTTCTATCGTTGTAGTATTGTCAATATCACGGGGCTTACCTTAGAAAACGCGGTCGGTAAAATGATTTGCAACCTATCATGGATGAATTTTAATCGTTTTATGACACAAAACGCCTTACAAACCGTAGTTTTGTTATTAAAAACGAAATTAGTGCTAACTCATTCAAAAAAGCGACGACCAGAATATAGTTTTTCACAATTTCGCGACTTGTCGTGTTATTATAGCGATTTTCTTAGAAAAAAAATAATTGATTAACGTTTTTAGTACCTATCTACCGACGACAAAATTTATTGTATGTAATATTGATGTGAAGACATTTCATTTTATTTTCTTCTCCATCTTAGTAGGTACCACCTACGTCTTGTAAATGGCGTTTTGACAGTAAATATTAAAAAAAAAACAATTTCATATTTATCATAGGAATTTAATTATAATAGGGACGTTCAACAGCACATCAGGTACAATCTGTCAATTTATCTCAGTCGATTTGAAGCTTTATCTACCCACTTATAGGGTTGAAAATCAATCGACGAAATTTAACAGTTTTGGGTGCACTGACGTGCTGTTGACTGTATCTACCTTGTTAAAAAGATGAGAAGCTTATTGAATTTCTCGAACGTAATACCTAAGTAGGTATTTGTGGTAAAATGATTTCAATCAATGATATTCCATCAAATAGGTAATTTTCAGATTTCATGGGTACACAGAGTAGAGTAACAAAATTATCGCGTCGCAAATTATCGTTTGATAACTTAAAAACCATTTGCCATTTTTCGTCAGCTAGTAGGTATAGTAGGTAGGTATTATTTGGCAGAAATGTGTCTTGCGGTACCTATTATGACATTTGTCATTACCGTGTAAACAACTCTGTGAAGTTAATATTTGCCGCATTGAAGAAGCATTTTAAAACTTACGTTTACGTTTTATTTAGTTTAATTATTAAACGCATTTAGTGTTACTAAATCATAAATAACCTTTTCGAAAGACGAAAAGCGCCGTTGTTTATAGTTATATTCACCGGTTGCTCACCACCGTAAGAATAAGGCGTTTTTAATAGTTGCTACTAATTTCTTGACTGGAAAAAGGCTAATTACAAAAGTGCCTTATGGTATGTGTTATTTCAACGGTTTCGTTTACTGGAAATGACAATACTATTTCAACTATTTCGCTTAACTACGCGAAAATAAACGTAAGCGTAACAAATTCACAAAAAGAAATTACAATTTAACCGTGTAAGGCGTGTTTCGTCTTAGGCACAAAATCCATTTTTCTCAGTGTTATTCCAATAGAAGGGATACCTTAATAACTTGGCTATCCAGCTCAATGGACTTGTCGTTCTCCCACTGGAACAGCATTCGCTCGGCGCTGATTCTGTCTTGGTAGTCGTTGTGTAGACCTACGATCGCTTCGATATCTGCTTTGGCAGCTTGCACCCCGCAATCTAGGTACCGCATCAAATCCTCTGTCGAAAATTCAACCTTATTATGAAAAATATTTCAGTTAAAATCGTGTTTTCGCGTGAAGAATCAAAAAATAACGACACAGCAAAGATACACACAGACGCCTGGCCGTACAAATTATATGTAATAAATTTGTACGGCCAGGCGTCCGTGTGTTGTCTTTTACCAACTAAACTCTGCCCCTAGCGATGGCTATTGAATTTATATGTGATATCGACAACTTACCTAAGACAGGAAGTGTTAGAACGCTGCCCTGACTAGAGGCATATGCACTTAAATCAATTCGGTACCCAAAAAGGTTGTTCGCTGTATAGAGACGGATCCTTCAGTACATAGCGTATTATCAAGATCTCAATGATGAAATTCAACAAAGGTGTATTTTCAATTCATTTTATAAAGGTTATAAATTCTAATTGCCGTTTAATGTATTTTAATGTGTATACATATGATTGCATTAAGTTATTTCTGTTCGCCCGATTTCTGAATAAATGTAGTATTTTCCATTATGTCCTTGCATGTATGCAAGTTTATGTAAATCTTAATGTTTTCTTAATAAGTACTTTAAGAGTCTTATGTTGAATAAATATTATTTTAATATTCATTTAAATGAATTGGACAGGAATACTTTGTTTGGCATTACCCGAATATCAAGCAGTCAAGATTAAAATTACTTCTCTTTATTTCGTATTTTAATATTCAATTGATTTAATTCAAAAAATCCTTGTCAATTTCAATGGCAAGTTTATAATACCGTCAAATGACAACTAAAGGAAGATAAAGAAGGATTCGAAAATTCATATATGACATAAATCATTTTCCTTTTAATTTCTTATTCCTGATTTTTAATATTTGAATAGTTATTCTACTATTTCAGATATTTGAGTTATAAGTAATGTAACTATCTCTATTTAGATTCATATATAAGTATGCAAATCATATGCATAAAGCTATTTAAATCTGAATCTCTCATTGATTGAAAGAGAAGACAGAGGTGTAAAAAACACCATCATTTGACCAGTATTTATTTTGTTCTAGTATGATTAAGAGAGAGCTTATAGCCACTGTCTGGTATTTCGCAGAGATAACTTTGATAAATTCCCTTAAACTCTAACAAATTAAAATAAATTAACCTTTATTTATTTTAGGCGTTAACTCGGCATAACCCGTATTAATATGTGGTAACAATAATAATAATGACATTATAGTCAAATTTTGAAAAGCATTAAATAATCAAAAAAAGAATCAAATCAAATAATACAAGGATAGACCTGATATATGTCAAACAAATACAATCTTCCTTTTGTCACCTAAATATACTGTAAATTTAGATATATATTTAAATCTATGATGTTTAGTACCTTTTCTTGGGGACTGGTACTGAAATAACCTGGTATCTTAAGACATCCTCGGGAAGAAGGAATCAATGATGGAAAAAACGTATCTTTGTTGAGATTGGATCATTTGTATCCGGATCAGTACAAAGATTCGAATCAGAAAAGTGCATCATTTGTATCAGTGACTCTGAACCGATTAAAACGGTTCAGATTCACTGATACAAATATTCTGATAAATGATACAAATACACTGATATAAATATTGTTATTGATTCATTGTATCAGTGAAACCGAGATTCAATTGAGCGACGTGATCCGAAGCGCTCCAACTCGAACTACTTATTTACTTATCTAAATCGTGCGAGCGCCGCATGACGAATGAAACAAAGATGCAATTGAGCGAATGATATATTTAAGTACTGTTAAAGATTTGAATCAGTGATTCACTTAGAAGATACGACTCACTATGTAATTTCTGTAAAGATTGACACATCTCTAGAAAGAATAGCATGTGTATTTTTATGACAATATATGTATACAAAAGCAAGAAATTACCGAGCTGTTGAATGTCACTTGTGGCATTATAAGTAGATGTCCGCACAAGTTCAAGCCGTTCGGCCATTGCCTCGTGCAGTACTTTGAACGAAGATAATTTGAAATCAAACATGTTTTCTTCCACTAACTGCAAAGAAAACAATACAAAACATAAACTAGTTTACAAGAAGAATTGCTCAAATACAAAAAGAAACAATAACTGTAAATAAAGACTGTAATAGGATCGTCGGCTTTTTGCACATTTATCTTACTTATTTCTGGAGCAAAACAGTGCATAGTGCACACTGGTCGCATTCATCACTTAGCCAATCATGGTCCACTGCTGGACATAGGCCTCTCCCAATTTGCGCCACAACACCCGGTCCTCCGCCTTCCGCACCCAGTCCCCTCCAGCGACCTTCTTCAGGTCGTCAGTCCACCTGGCGGGGGGGCGTCCTACTTTACGGCTGCCGAGTCGCGGTCTCCATTCAAGGACTCGTCTGCTCCATCGGCTATCAGTCCTTCGGCAAACGTGGCCAGCCCATTGCCACTTCAGCGAGCTTATTTTGCGAGCTATGTCGGTTACTCTGGTTCTTTGTCGAATAACCTCATTTCGAATTCGATCCTTCAAAGAAACTCCGAGCATAGCTCGCTCCATAGCCCGCTGCGCGACTTTAAATTTATGGACTAGCCCGACCGTTAATGTCCACGTTTCGGCGCCGTAAGTCATAACCGGTAGGACGCACTGGTTGAAGACTTTCGTCTTTAGGCATTGCGGTATAGGCGAAGAGAAGACCCGACGAAGCTTGCTAAACGCTGCCCAGCCCAGCTGGATCCTTCGATCGACTTCTCGCTCGAAGTTGTTTCTACCAAGCTTAATTGCCTGCCCTAGGTAGATATATTCTTGAACAACTTCGAGCATCGATCCTTCGACATATATCGGTCGCATTGCTTTATTCATTTTAAACAGGCATTAATATTATTTGGTGCCCTTATTTACATTTTATATTCGAAATTGGCAATATACGCTGTGGATCTAAAGGAGGTAGTTTGCTGAGAATCTCAACCAAATGTTTGTCAATATTATGTTATAAACAGCCCAAAGGGAACAATGCGAGGTAACCCGCATAGACCTGCGAAGAAAGCGTCAATGGCAAGTCAACCAACCTAAATCCTATTCTGTCCCCTTCCCTCGGAAGGAAGGACAGAAGACAACTAGAGGTTTATTTATGTTCTTATCAGCACAAACATGCCATTTTTGGACAAACAACTCTTCAACCATTCGATCCTACCACTATTAATATGCTGCACCAAATTGTGAACACACTTCGTGCCCCACACACACAAACAATATGACTCCCGATACTTGGCCACTACTCTGGTACCTTTTCACACCAACAACTTTCAGCCCAACGAGCAAAATTCCGCTTTACCTACAAAGTTCTCGAGTACAAAATTTAAGTTATATTTTAAGGCTTTCAATGTGCCTAGAGCCTCGCCCCCTCCCCTGAGAGGGCGAACGCTCAGATGAAGCCGATAGGGCCCCAGGCTTTCTGCCCGGCCAAAGGCATTAGGCAGTGTTTAGTTGGTAGGCTGGCCTTCTGTCAGAGTCCAACATAACCACCCGCCGTAGACCGGGCGCGGGTGGTATCCGGTGCAAGTTCGTCCGAGCAACAAGGGGTTGTTAAGACGGCCGTAGTCGAGTGGATAGTATACCGGTTTCAAGGTATCGCTATCTCTGAGGTTCCGGGTTCGAATCCCGGTGGGGTAGATGTTTGTGTGATGAATGCGTGCATTTGTCACACATCAACCATAGTTGTTAATATATATTTCTATCAAAAATATTTATATATGCATAATATACTATGTGTCTATCTGTTACCCTAGATCTCATAACACAAGCCCTACAAAGCTTACTTTGGATTATAAAGTATGCTAATTCGTGCAAGTGTAAGTAAAAATTATTTATTTATTGAGTCGTATGATTTAGACTATATCAGTGGTCTTAGCAATTTTAAGACCTACCTTGTTATAATATTGACACGCCGCTTTAGCAGTGAAGTAATTATTGCATATTGCCTCTCCAATGTCCCTGACACACTCGTCGACTTCGCATATGGTCTTCTGCATTATAAGTGGAGGGATTGATTTTGTCTCCTTGATCTTAACCTCCTCTATGAAAAAATCATATTATCACAATCATTTATATGATTTTCATAGCTTACGTATAAAACAAATAGCGAATTCTGCAGCCTAGATAGAATGTATTCTTTATAATCACTGGATGAAGGTACTGAGGCTAAATCGACTTAGTTACTAAAAGACGTGATTATATAGAATATTGTACAAAGCTCACTGTCTATGCACAGAATAATACAGCCATCCTTAACATAACTCTGCTAGTACCAGCTAGCTACTCTTTATTATTGGAAGAAGTCGAAAAGGAATAGGCTTAATAGAAGCAAAATATGCCTTTGATTGCCATTGATAGCTATTAAAGTTTACATAAATACCTGTGTATTTATACTTTAATACACGTGTATTGTTCATGGATGTATACATATACGTTCGTGAATAATATGTCCACTTGTCCATCTCTTTTTCTGATTTAAGAATTTAATGTCTTTATTACCTTTACTATCACATTTAGAAGCTTCTTCCTTAGACGAGGATTTGTCCAAAGCACCGCCTGAAGAAAATAGCATTTAATATATTCTTAGATATTAAGCAATATAAGCTAATAGTTTATTTAATAGGAAATGCTATATATATATATATATAAAGATTGATTTCATACATGAATACAAATTGGCCAGTGGTTTACGACTACCTATTTATGCGAACATACTTGAGTCTACCAACAACTGATTTCTATAAGTTCTAAATACAAAAATATTTACTGATATCAAAATTTATTTAAAATTAGAAGGTTAAAAGCAATAATTTATAAACTACCTGTTTTCATCGCCTATCATCATTTTAATGTCACATTTGTAATTTTAAACATAACTTTCTGAATAGAAATGATCAATTCTATTGAATAATGGAATTGATCAAATGATCAATTAAGTTAAATAACTTACTTTTTGAATTACAGAAAAAAAGATAATAATATGACAAATTACACGAGTGAAAAAAAATCGGTTGTATTACTATTGGATGGCTTGGTAGTGGTAAATGCACAAATATTACCTACATTATCTCACTTTTTGATACTAACTATCAAAATTGGAAAAGCCTATCAAAAAAAACTGATGGTATTTTTTATCTCCTCTAAATCGTCATTTAAAATTGTAATTGCCTTAAATAACATATGTGTGAAAAAGCTGTAATAAAGGTGACAGACCGCTTTCTAACGAGCATTCTTTCGGCTTAACATCGCTGCTGTATCGCTCAATATAGCACTTCAAGTCATTTATGCACTGGTCACCGAACTGCTTGTACGTCATGTTCTCTTGGTACATCACCGCCACGAAATCATCAAGCCATGGAGCATAAATCGTCAGCCAGTCTCGCACTTCAGGATTGGTTCTGAATTAAATGTTTTAAATACTGTTTACTATTGTAATTTGAATACTAGCTGCGCAGGTTCAATTGGTGTGAAATTATTGAGAATGATAACGCTAATAATAATATTTCTACGAGTTATAATAGCCATTCTTCTTTCCGACTTAGATAGATCTATTTTATTTCTGGCATCGTCAGCGTTCATAATATGTATGCCTAGACGCCGGCTACGTCGGTGTATCAATGCTACAAAATCGCATAAAAGGTTATTTTAGTGTTTCATGTTCTTTAATGCGCAATCTGAAACTGTCTGAATCCTTATGTTCCATTTACCAGAAATGTCTGTACGACCTACAGTGACCCGTGAGAGATCTTGTTAGTGTACTGATATTTGCTCTACTCAGCTTTACTATCTCATCTATTATCTGTTAGTTGACTGAATTTATAAAGGCTTTCATGTGTTCTTGCCCCAGTGTTTTCCGCCAGAGTGAACGTGATTCCCTAAAGAGTTGCTCATTCAAGTATTTATAAGCCTAGCATTTTGAGTAAATGGCAACGGTAAGTTCCATATTTAGCTATTACAATGAATATGACGAGATAGGTACGACATCCTATATGTCAGTAATGTTGGCTTCTGCACTGAGAGACAAGTTATGGGTGACTCTCCAGCCAATCAAGATATTTGATTTGATATAGAAGATTTTATTGTTGCATTGTCGAAGGTATTTATGATATACCGACCAACCCACAATGGTGCAGTGTGGAAAATAAAGGCTTAGATACTTACATTTGGTGTAGTTGCAAAAACGTAAGGCGAGGAAATATGTAAGCTAGATAGATTAAGTTGACGGTCAATAACGCAAATATTTTTTTAGGATAGCAGCAAACAAGCAAACGGATCAACGGTATCGATCTGACGGTAAGCGATAACCACTGCCCATAGACACCCGCAACACCAGAGGAGTCACAGATGCGTTGCTGCCGGCCTTTTAAATGGGAATATGCTCTTTTTTTTTAAGGTTTCGATATCACATCGGTTCGGATATACTGCAGGCGACAATTCATTCCACAGTTTGGTAGTGTGTGGCAGAAAATTCCTAGTAAAACGCACAAAAAACAGTGCGTGCGTTCTTAAAGGCAGTTGCCTACAGTGCCTAATGGATAAAACGGCCCTGGTGGTCTGGTTCAGGAGAGTGATAATTTCCAGCAACTAATGTCATTTCGGTCGCTTCGGTTAACTGATCAATCGAACTATGCTGGTGAAGAAATAAAAGTACGCTTACTCAGATTACTATAACTAGTTTATGCCCGCGAATTACGTTTCGCCTTGTCGATCTTTATAAGATGACGTAATCAAAGATTTATAGCCGTTTTCGCCAACCTTGTCTTAGCTTAGGTGACTCCTAAGTGACATGCTATCACTTTGTGTATTAACTGAAAAGAGTGAGACAGCATGTCTTTTAGGAGTCGCCTAAGCTAAAACAAAGTTGATGAAAACGGCCATTACTCTCTTATTTCCCTTAACATTCCAAACATTGGTTGCTATACAGATCGCCGAACCTCATATTGAAATGCAGTTAAAAATGATCGCCTCAACAATACAAAACAATACTTCGGAGTCTCCGAAGAATTTTTTCGCAAGCAATAAATGTAAATGTGAAAAAACCTCATTTATAGTATTATTTTTACGTAAGTGGTTTCGCCTTTTAGTAACCAATATCATGTTTACCCATGAATTAATAAAACCTGTTCCCAAATTCTATTGCCAGAGTCCATATCCCAATATTTTTACTATATACAGTCGACTCTCGTTAATTCGAAACTTGGTGGACTCTTAAAATTTTACGAATTATCGAATGTTTCAAATATCAAATGGTTCGAAATTTGTGAGAGGAAATAAATAAAAAAACTTCGAATTACTAAGTATTGATTAATAATTATTTATTAACTGCTATTCTGTAACTATGAAAAAAGTTTAGGTTGTACATATTACATACATGTACATTCGTATACAACATACCTGCATAAACCTATTCACAATGTGAATTAATTGATGTTTCGAAAGAACTCTGTTATTCTGGTTTGCTTCAAAACACATTGCTGCTGCTCAGACTGCTCAATAACTTTTCTTAAGAGAAAAAGTGCCTGTAATGCTTTTTCATCACTTTCGTTTTGTAGACAAAAGCGTTGTAAGGTATCGGTAATGAGGATTGAGGAACTTGTCGCAAAAAGTACATTACAATCAATCGACCTCTTCCTCTAAGCAACTTTGAATTGTCGAGTGTTAGACGCCGATAAGTTCGAATTAACGCGTGTATTATATAGCAATGTTTTTTTCGTTCGAATTACTAAGTGCATAAAAATGTACTGATTTAGTTCGAAATATAAAGAGGTTTTGTAGGGAACTCGTGATAACTTCGAATTATCGCAGGTTGGAATTACCGAGAGTCGACTGTATCCTTTATATCCCAGTTTTTAAAGAGTACTGATGATTATCTTTTTTTTAGCCTTGTTTAGATTTAAACGTATCTTTTAATTTCATTCGTCAACGAAACTATTAAACTCTAGTTGGTGAAATATAGAATTTCGTCAATTTATGTCTATTGCATATGGAAGTTTTTTTCTCTCTGGCGACACCATTCAGTCACTCTGAAGTCTTCTTTTGTGGCAATATCCACTCCACTAATGACTAGTCTTTAGGCTTATAAATATAAAAAGTCAAGTAGTACTAACTTAGC
>JAYEAL010000239.1:0-32974 GCA_036419045.1 Scirpophaga incertulas | reverse complement strand
CAAACAGCTAGTCCTTTGACTGAACAACGCCATTCGTCATACGTCTTGCTTATTAATTGAATATGAGTCGCTCAAAACGTTCAACACTACAGCCGATTCAAAAGCCGCCGTCTAATTTAATTTTCAGCCCTCCCCACCGCAGTGCTAGGTGTGTTTTGTTTTCAATATGCCGTCAACTAGCCGTGGTTTGTGATTGTTTCAAGATAGTAGAAAGTAAGTAGTAAATTTACGTTACACGTGTTATCAAAGACACATAAATTGGTTGATTGCAACGTTCAACATTACAGCTAGACGACGCTTAGGCAACTGGTTAATTGGCAAATTAACTAAGGTGACCATTAGTTTAGTACTTAATTTGAGAGAATAGGAAATCTTTTCGTAATTTAGAGAAACAACATTTAAAGCAATTATTTCTCTTACATTATAGTATTATATAGCTTATAGGATATATTTACTTTGCGGGAGTCTGCGTCGGTGTCGTACTCCCGCACCTCGAAGCTTGGCTCCACGGGAACGAGGAGGTCACCTACAGATTGACTCAGATGATCACCGGGCATGGCTGCTTCGGTGAGTATCTGTGTCGAATAGGAAGGGAGGGATCGACAGGTTGCCACCACTGCACATCCGACCTCGACTCGGCCCAGCACACGCTGGCGGAGTACCCCGCGTGGAGCTCCGAGCGCTGAGTCTTGGTCGCAGAGATCGGGCGAGATCTGTCTCCGCCGGCATTGATTGCGGCAATGCTGGCGGACGTGGGAGGTTGGAGGGCTGTAGCCTCCTTTTGTGAAGCAGTGATGCTCCAGAAGGAGGCTGCCGAGCGGGGTCGGGAGATGGCCGATCTCGCTCGAAGGAGGCGACGCCGGGCTCGGTAGCACAGCTGCGGCGCCGCCGCGGGTCGCCGGCGGGCTCGAGGAAATCGCGCCAGCGGATGCGGCGACCCGGGAGGGACCACGCCCCTTCCGTGGCCGGGGGGCGTCATCGGTGGTGGAGATCGGGGGAGGTAATGTTCCGTTCCGTTCCGTTTTTTGCCATTCGGCTACGGAACCCTTTTTTTTTTTGTTTCCCTGAGGAAAATGCATTAAATTGCATACTCCGGCTGTGGCGAGCCGGCGGTTATGTGGGGCTCTCCTCCCCAGAAGGGGGAGGCCTACCCACTAAAAACCTCAGGGATGGCCTTCCTCAGGCATGAAGGGAGCCCCCGGGAACTTACCAAGCTGCTTCCGGGAACCCCCAGCCTCCGCTCCCCCGTCGATACAGGGGAGCCCTCCTCGGGGGTGGCTCACTACCTCCCCCGGTCTCCTCCACCGACGACGCCCCCGGCCACGGAAGGGGCGTGGTCCATCCCGGGTCGCCGTAGCGGCTACGGAACCCTAAAAAGGGTAAGTCTTCACGTGTTTGCTGACGGTACACTGATCATCCGTAGCCGTCTAGACGCGTGGGTGCTTGTAACTACCTCAGTTATATTTATTTCGCTGTATTATTTCTGATAAAGTGAATCGAATTACTATTTTAGTAAACTTGTATATTGGATCAAGGCTTGATAGTTATTCTCAAGCCTTGATAGCCTTAGAAGGCTTCATAATTCTGTGAAACGATTTTATAAATTTATTCAGTGTTATTGAATTTTCCTACAGGAAAGAAATATTTTCCCGAGGTAAAAAATATAATAAAACTGTTAGAAATAATGTGTCATTCTAATGGTGAAATAGTTTTAGAAATCGGTTTAATATTTTTTTTGTTTATTTGTTACATACCTACATACAACATTTATAAGATCAATTAATATATTCTTTTAAATATTAATAAATATCCAAATGATTAATTTTAATTTAAACTTGTTTTATATGTTCAATTGTAATAGATTTAATTTTATTTTAATTTAAGATTTTATTTTGCGTATTTTCTGAATTGTTATTTTTGAGTTTTTTTTTTCAATTTTATTTTCTCAATGAGTTGCATCCCAGATAAGTCATTACAGTATTTAAGTCTCATTTGTACATGAGTAATTATACTCTGTCCATTATATTATTTTCTTTTTGACAGTTTAAGATATTTTGAAATCAGTGATGAACTCGCAAGTTACCGATTCGATTAAAACAGAATATCGATTTTATTTAAGAAGAACTTTTAATCGATTTAATGCAGCGATATTATTTTTATTATAAATATTAAATTCGTTTATCTGGTTTTTTCAAATACATGAAATAAATTGTCATATATTGTCTATGGGGTTGTCTAGGCAACGGGAGTTGTGAGGAGTGACGTTAGATTGTATGTGTCATTAAATACGGCTACGCCGTTTGATTGTCATTTGCCATACAACGCTTGTATCACATTCATTGCTTTCATTGTGTATTGTTTTACAATATAATAAGTTGAGTTGAGTATTTATATTCCTCCTTATCAATACGTACAGTCTACAGTAGAACTTAATTAAGTTCTCAATATGCCGAAAGGAACTGTGTTAAAAGGGCAATCGAGGGAGTTTGTGAGACGCCTTCATGAATACTTTGAGAAGGAATGTCAAAATGGTGAACCGCTACTACCAATATCGCAGGTTCGCAACCGTGTTGCTGCCGCCTTAGGAATTAGTATTCCAACAGTCACAAAAATTGCTAAAGAAGCCTACGGCAGTAGTGGTATGCAGAGTAATAAACTGTCTTCACCGAAAAAAAAGCTCCGACTCTGTAAAGTTACAAACATTGATGATTTCGATGCCGATGCTATTCGTCGTCATATATACGCGTACTATCAACGTAAAGAAATCCCAACTGTAAGAAGAATGGTAATTTCACTGAGAGACAGTGGTTTGTACCGTGGCCAAAAATCTTCGCTAGGTAAAGTGCTAAGAAAAATTGGATTTTTTTACAGAAAGTCTGATAAGAGAAAAATTTTAATGGAACGCCATGATATAGCGCTGGCTCGCTGTGATTTTCTAAGGAAAGCTAAACAAATCGAAACTGGTCGAATGTGGTTTTCACTGACGAAACTTGGCTCAATGCTAATCATACAATATCGAGATCGTGGACTGACGACACTGCAGCATCTACTTCGGCTGTGCCTATAGGCAAGGGCGAACGCCTTATAGTTTGCCACGCAGACAGTGCAAAAGGATTTGTAACAGATGCTTTGCTAACTTTTAAATCCAAAAAATCTGGTGACTATCACGAAGAGATGAATGCAGAAGTATATGAAAGTTGGTTTAGGGAAATGTTGACGCTACTAGAAGAACCTTCAATTATATTTATAGACAACGCGCCCTGTCATTCGCGGCAAATAAATAAAAAGCCAACGCAAAGCAGTACCAAAGACCAAATTGTTAACTGGCTTCGTGATAATGGTGAGGATGTGACTGATACATTGTTGAAAGCGGAGCTGATAAGAATTTTAAATTCGAAACGTATACCTAAAAGATACGTCGTCGATGAAATGGCTGCGGAATATGGACATACTGTCATTAGAATCCCACCGTATCACTGTCAGTATAATGCCATCGAATTGATATGGGCACAAATTAAAGGGAAGGCAGCAAGAAATAACACAACGCCGCCGTTTACAGCAAATAAAATGTTGCAGTTATTAACTAGCACGTGTGGTGATGTGACGCCTGAAAACTGGGCGAGTGTTGTACAGAGGACAAAAAAATTAATAATGTCTGATTGGGATCGAGATGTTGCAATTGATAACATGATGGCACAAGAATTGGTTATTTATGTAACAGAGGACTCAACTGACGAGTCTAGTGTAATTTACGAAGAAGAATCTGATGAATCTATGTAATAAATAATGTAAATAAATTTACTTGTTTAATTTTTATATTATATATTTGGCGTATATTTCTGATCCATTTAAGAAAGTTTTCCTTTTTCTCTCTTAAATGGATCAGAAATATATGAAAAAATAAAGTTTTACACATGCCAAGTAAATTAGGCAAAATTTTATATTTTTGGCGAATTACCAATTACCTAGCTAGTTTGTTAAATAAATGGTATGTATGTGATTTTCTAAGTATTCTTGATCATAATTCTTGATTTAAACTTGACGTAGATGTTATTAACTACATATGCGTTTTAATGTTAAAATTCACATACCTATAAATAATGTAAGGTAGCTGTCGAAAAGGAAATAAATAAATTTAGAAATATTTGATTTGAAGACAATTTATCGATTTATCTGATTTCAAGAACTGCTTATTGTCTGTGGTAGTTTGTTATGCACAGAGCACTTCACTATGTGGGCGTTACCCGTCTAGAAAGTATATTATTACTGTAGTACTATAATTTGAAAATAGAAACAATATTTCATACGCGCGATCTGTCAAAAAGAAAATAACATAATGGACAGAGTATAATGTGGCAAATAACATAAAAATAATTGACATAAATTTAAGCGTGATATAAAAAAATTATGTTACAGGTCTGTTACTGATGCAGCCATAATCTTAATCATAAGAAGCCAAAAAAAAATATCCAAAAAGAAAATTATCATTATTTAATAAATTATGTAAATAAAAATTCATTTTCTTTCTTTAAAATCTCCATTAATCAGGCGGTTGCTGATAAAAGTGGGCTTAGCGCCTGTTCATTTCTATACAGCAAATTTGCTATCGTTCGTAATTTCTCGTGAGATATGGAATGACGTGCTCACAACGGTAGCTTTGCTATGAGTTAGTTGTCGATAGGTATTTCACGTACTGCAGAAGTAATGTCAATTTGATATAATTTAAAAAAAATAGTACAGTTGTGTTACCAGTACTTCTAACAATTATTATTTATTTGGTTGAAACTGTTTATTCACATATCGCTCATCCAAAAGAATATTGACATAATTACGTTTTTGCGATTTTTCAGGAGAGCGTTTTAAAAGTTTGACATCGAAAATATTGTGTATTTCCAATCACTCTATCGATATATTTTAATAGTTATATTGTATTACTTCATTAACAATAATATTACATAAAAAGTTTGCGAGAAACCTCAAGATAATTATTAAAAAATACCAAATGAAACAAACCGGACGTACATTTATGACATTTTGTAATTTAAATATTACAATTATGACATTATACCAGGTTTGGATATGGGAATAAATCATGAATTTAAACTACATAATTCTTAATTTGTTTTATTTTTATAATACATTTTATGAACTTGAAACGTAAACTTTTTCAAAAGCTCAACTAATTTTTTTTATAAACATCTTAACATAAGAAAACAAAAATAAACTGTTATTAAACAATTCTAACTAAATAATAAACGACAGTGACTCTCTCTGTCGGAAACTAATGGAACAAATATTCTGTCGTTTTTACCACAGATAAAACGTGCAAAACACGAAGTTATGGTATCAAAAACTCATTTTCGACTTTTTGGTAATTATGTCAATATTTTTTTGGATGAGCGATATTGTTTATATTTTTATTTTATTTTATACATAAAAAAATAAAGCAAATTGATTGTTTATAACATATGCGTAGGTTTGGGTGTACGTAGAATTTATGTGTATGTTTGCATGTGTGCACTGTGTTGCCGAGGTCAAGTAACGTACTCTACTGATTTTCTTTTTGTTAATCTGTGGAAAATGTTGTTGGTTGCAGTATCGACATGCATAGAATAAGTAAACTAAATTATTCTTTATATAACGTAACTGTTTGTTATCCCTTAATAAATAAATAATTATGGGCACTACACAAGTTTTCAACTATACTTAACGCATAGTAATATACACGTGTCTCTCACCATGAACATAGGGATCCGTTTTGTGGTTTCCGTGCACTGTGGTCATAAGCTTATTCGTTGGCAGGCGCAGGAATAAATCAAAACGTCGTTGCACTTGGTTGTATGATACCTTGTTTCTTTGCCTGATTTGATTTTTTAAAACAATTACAGCAACCATAAACTTCAAAAGAAATGTTTGAAGAGAAATTTGATCTGTCGGTCTAGTTTGGTTTTTCATTTTAATCAACTAGTTGTATATTATTAAACATTTCGGGAAGTGATTTATTTTTGTATAATGTTATCTTTTTAGCACTAATGTAAATAACGTACTGAATAATAACGAGGTGTACGTCTGTCATTCTTGTAGGGTTATAAAACGCTTATTATATAACGCTTTATAAAACAAAATACTATTATAACACTGACACAATATATTTCTATCAAACTTTTACATAGTTACATTATAAAAATCTAAACCCCACTTCATCTTCAAATAAAACTAATATAACAATAACAGGACATTCTTCCAATAAGTAAATATAAAGACATCCCATATTATTCTTTCAAACTCATAATACTATATTTAAATTTTGACAAATAGCTAATCATAGACAAATTTCCAACCTCTAACAGTCATTACGCAGGGAATCTTTTGTAATTGGCTGCATGGAATTAAACAAGGCCGTTAAACTATAATAAAGAAAAAATCTTTTGTAAGAGCGGATTTACGAGGCTCAGCAATATATGTAAATTTTAATAGTACCTAATAGTATATTATAGTAGAATATAGATATAGATATATAGGAGCTATGACTGTGGGGAACGGGACCATCTGTTCCCACAACACAATGAAAAGATACGTTACTTGTTAATAGATAATAAATAATGACATAAAAAAAAGAGTGCGGACCAAAGAGTCCGCAGAAAACCAGACAAACATTATAAAAAAAAAATGTTAATATTAATAGTATAAGTCGGAGAGATATAGTTTGCAATAGGAATTTTACCTCAAAATAGATTCTTTTCATTTCTTGGTCCTTTTTTTTATAATAAGTAAAATAGAGTTTTAAAAATGTATGATTTAAATTACTATAATTGTAAACATATCCTGTACAACCACATTCAAAACTTAACGTACGAAGAGACAGAAGAGTTACTTGCAGTCTGAAAATAGATATTATATGTTCGATATTTTGTATCAAGTAGTTTATTTATCACTTAGTTATTGCAAACTAAGATAATAAGTAATTAAGCATATATGTATAATAGTGCGCTATGTATTACTCATATTAGGTTAATTTGTTAGTTATCACTTTGATATTATGAAACTTATTAAGATTTATTATTAAGCATTGTAGTTACCTATGCAAATTAGCATGTAAGCATTTATTCGTCTGAAACACAGTTTTAACATAGTTCAGGTATTTAAATATTTATTGTAATTTTATTTATATCAAAGATCTTTGTATAGTACATGACCAATGTTAATAATAAATAGATTATATGATTATTGTATTATATATGTTGTAGCGTTTTATTTTATGATTTTTACAAAAAAATATTTGCCAGCTAAGATCAGGGTGTGGGTATAATCCTTATCGGAATCGAACCGACCTGGTGATATATGTAGATATTTAGAATTAATGATATGGGCGCCTCCACATAGATACAAACAGACCTTCAAATGGTTAGGTGATAAAATTAAAGAAGTTTATGTATGTAAGTTTATAATTAAATTCTTATATTAAAACATTTAAACAAAAAAAAAATATATAGAATCGTCCACAAATTTTTTGGATACGGGTATCTTGCACTACCTTATAGATTCATAGGTTCACTCGTTAAGCTGAGCCATCCTCCACACGTCACCCAAGGTGGATGTCAAAAAAAATTAATCCTCCAAAATACGGTGGTTCACACACGCGATGAGGTAAAAATGGTAAGAGATTAAATTTGTAAATTAATAATGAAATTAAAAGTATTTTGTTGATTAAATTGTGCTGAAAGCATAAGTCAAAAATAACACGTTACAATGTAATTTAATAAAGAAAGAAAGATAAATGATAAATAGAAATAAAGAAGAAAGAAAGAAACCCAATCAAAGACCGAAAAAAACTAGAAGTCATAAAACCGTAACACCGTTTGGAGTTTATGAAACAAAAAAACGGTAATCACCTGGACGGCGCAGATAAATCGCTTTAGATAATGCTCCTCCGGACCTTATTTTGGAAGCTAGGAGGAAGCAGAATGATGACTCCTAAACATGGAGTAGTCTAAGTGCCCCCTCTGATGTGGTTCAGGAAATGGGTAATAGAGATAATTTTTTTAGATACTGCGAAAATCTATTATAATTACTTAATAACGCGAAGTGTTGATCGAAGATCAGTTTTCTCCACTTGTAGAACAACCTGTTGAGGTTTTCCCCCGGAAATGCACAAGCGATGCTCCTGGTGTTATAGGCGTCCTTAGGCTGCGGTGATTGCTCTCCAACAGGCGGTAAGCCATTGTCGTGTTATCCTTACTATAATATAATGATACTAGCTGACCCGCGCCCACTTCGTTGGGCATAATATTAATAATCCCCGAAGCGAGCACGAAAGCGAACTGAATTAAACCCGAAGCCATCGCGCGCCGTCCGCTGATGATGATGATGATGATGATGATGACACTCAGCAATAATGTGGCTTTCTATTGGTGAAAGAATTTTTAAAATCGGTTCAGTAGATCCCGAGATTACCCCTTACAATTTAACAAATATACAAATATACAAACACACAAACTTTACTTCTTTATAATATTAGTATAGATTATATATCGGAAAGTGAGTTTGTTTGTTCCGCTTTCACGCCGTAACTACTGAACCGATTGCTTTGAAATTTTGCACTTTTTATCCCGGAAAAATCGATAGATGCCACGGGATGCGCAATAAAGACTTCGCTCAAAAACTATTGCACAGATTTTCATGCGGTTTTCATTAATAGATAGATAGATTCTTAAGCAAGGTTTTGTGGTATTTTTTATCTGGGAAAAACGGATAGTCCTACGGGAAGCGATAAAACCTTCGCGCCATAAACCGACTTCCGCGCATATGTAGCCGTGGGCGAAAGCTTAACCTTAACCCTCTATAGACCCAATCCCGAAATCCACGCGGGCGAAGTCGCGGGCAGAAAGCTAGTTCAATTATAAATAAATTTCTTACACTTACACCAATTAGCGTAGCCCAGAGGTTTCCAAACTTTTGAGTGTCCTAGACCCTTTGCGCTGTTTTTCAGTTATGGGTAAACCCTACTTACTTGATATTGAATGCCTACAAATTAGAACTAACAAAATTTTCATGTGTATCTCTGAGGTATGGTCTCTGGTTCGAGTCCCGGTGGAGGCAGATGTTTGTATGATAAATGTATTTGCACCTTAGTCATGGTTGTTCTTATATATTTCTACCAAATTTATTTATTTATCCGTTACCTTAGATCCTATAACAAAAGCCGGACAGAGCCTACTTTCGGCCAGGCTAATTGGTGTAAGTCTGAGAAATATTTTATATAATTTTTTAACATAGCCACCTTGGCTTGCATGAGTCAAATTCCACGAGCGCTGAACCGCGTCGCAGAAAGGAACAATTTAAGGGCCAATAAAGTTAAACTGTTCGGGAAACGAGCGGGCCTGCTTAATCGGCCGGAATATCACTTAGAGGATGCATTCTATCGGGATTTGCCGGCCCAAGATTGATTCGGAGGTGCAACCCTTTCGGGAAATACGGGGGATTGGAATTGAATCGTGTGTTTTACCGTAGCGTAACCTGACACAGGTGGAACCAAATTGTTACTTACTTGTAATTCAATGCCTACTAATATTATAAATGCGAAAGTTTGTATGTTTGTTACTCTTTCACGTAAAAATTACTGAATGGATTTTACTGAAACTTTACAATAATATAGCTTATATATTAGAATGACACATAGGCTACAATTTATAGAGATATTGTGTGAACATATACAGAATAATATAAAGCTAATATTTAGCCTTTATTATATTTATCGTAGAACTTCGCTCAGTAGCTCAGATCGATTGAGTAACACACATCCGTCGTCCTCGGGACTGGAGATCAAAATCAAATCAAATCAAAATAATCTTTATTCAACATAGACCTTTACAGGCACTTATTGACGTCAACAGACAAAACAAAAAAAAAAGCTTAAATAAAAAACAAAAACCTTTTCCGTACGTACGAATAAGGAAAAAAAATATTGACTCGACACCTGTTCGGAAATTGGGAGAGCCTTCTCGAGAAGAACAGGCAAGAAACTCTGAAGGTCTATTTTTTATCTCCTCTTTTCAATGTTAATAATAGCGTACCACTCCAATTCAAAAAATGTCCGCCATTTTGATACTTGCAACATCAAAAGAGTTTACTTAGTATACATATATATATAATGTAATGTATTTTAAAATGTTAATCTAGATACGCGGCAGCGTGTCACGCCCAAGTTCAAGCAAAGGAACTGTAGCCCTAGACAAAATGCACGCGCGTCTTTTCTATTCTATTTCTACTATTATAATAGACTAAGCGTTTTCTATCCAAAAATGCTAGACAAAGTGTATCTACTGATAGAATGGCTGTGTCTACCGTGACAGTAGAAAATAGAATAGAAATAGAAAATAATCTACCGTGTTTCGCCTTAAGGTCCTTTGCTTAAAGAGAAAAAATGCCATTAGGAGGAACTTCAAAACATTTCAAACGTGCGTACTTCACAATTATTTACCTACATTAATTAGGACTAAATTAAACAAACTTTGGATTTGAAATTGAAAATCGTTGCGTAGACATTTATTTAGAGGTAAGTATGAGATTTAAAATAAATGATTACAAAAGCGAGTGTCAGTATTGAATTCAAATTAGCTTTGTTTACTTACGGTTGTTTCAAAATGACATAATATTAATATTTATACAATCAAGATTATGTAAAAAATTATCAAATTAAACATCCATACTATTATTATAATTGCAAAATTAACTCTTGTCTGTCTGCATTTTTAGGAATAATTCAGCAAAAACACACTATTTTAAAACAACAAACAAACAATCTATCACCAATCTATTGGGTATGAGCAATCGCTTTGTTGAGTAGAAAATAGAATAGAACCGTATCTATGTTTTACGTCACAAACTACATTTTGTCTATGAATTTGTATAGAACTCTTCTACTGTCAAAATAGAACACAGACGAGCGATAGAATAGAAACACAGTTAGCATCTTGTCTGCGAGTTTTCTATCAGCGTCATCAAGTCACGTGACGTATCTACTGGAAATGTCAGTTCCATACATTTTTTATGTTATCTATTATAGAAAACGCAAATAGAAAGGCATTTTGTCTAGGGGGGCTGGCTAGCCAACGCCGAGTGTAATATTACACGAACCACTTATTGCCACTTTTGACCCTTCTATAACTCAAAACCTATTTTACATAAACAAATAAAACTATGTGTGTTTAATTATATCCATAAGGTCGTGTAGAATGCCAAATTTCATGAAGCCAGCTCAAACGGTTATAAAAATATCAACGTCAAAATGTCGTAAATTTTATTCGTCGTATTGACTGCCTGACTGACATATAGCACTTAAATCTAACCTACTTCCAGATGACCTAGAACGATGAAATTTAAAATCCAGTGCAGGAAAAAATAAAAAAATAAGTGGTGTCCCCATAATACAAAAATCTTTTTTATATGAATTAAAATGTTGAATAACTTTTTAAAATGGCAGATGTAATTAAAATAGGCCAAATCAAATCGAACCTACTTAATGATCTCACATTTTTGAATAACAGCAACGGTTAAGGTATAGAGATATGTACTACATTAAACTTTGTTTATTATTTATCAAACTGTTATTTCTTAATTTAAACTTTATGTTTATATATCGGTGTACAATGGCTGATTTAATTTTCATCATAATTATAAATAAATAAATATTTCGTGCAATTAACTCAATTAGCCTAGCCTAGGGATGATCGATATTCATCGATGTTTAACTATAAAACATCGATGTTTTGACATCGATGGGTTGACTTCGATATCATCGAAACAGCGTTGTTACCTAAATAAAATATCGAAACGTCAATTATTTTTTTGGTCGCGGTCTAACGTGCAATAGGTGTACTAGCTTCAAGTATTTATAAATATTGCATAGTCATTAGCAGACGATCAAGTTTCAACTATTTTCCACTAGACGGCAACATCCACAGCCTCGGTTAGGCTTTTCTCCAAAGCTAGTCACCTTCTGTACCAGCAACGGAACAGACTGAATGGAAAAAACATGTCAAAGTACATTTTTTACAAAGTATCCCTAAAAAATACTGGAAATGTTATTTTTATATTATTTTTGTTATTTCTAGTGCATTTATCTAATAATTAAAACGTTTCATAAATATAATAGACAGTTTTATTTGTTTCCAAATACATTGATGTTTTAAAAATATCGATGTCGTTCGATCGATATTTATCGTACACCGATACTTTTGATTCGATGTTAGCATCGATGTCAATATCAATGTTTTCCTAATATCGATCATCCCTAGCCTAGCCCAAAGTAAGCTCGGTAAGGTTTCTGTTATGAGATCTAGGGTAACGGATATACATACATATATTTTACGTATATAAATATTTTGATAGAAATATATAATAACAATGAAGACCAAGGTACAAATGCTCGCATTCATCACGCAAACATCTGCCCCCATGGGACCCGAACCCGGGACCTCAGAGATGAAACCTTGAAACCTATATACCAACCAGTGGACTAAGGAGGTCGTCCTTATTGACCTAATTGATCTGACTTCACAACATAATTGAAATACTGACATTTATATATAACATAATTGACTTTATAACAGGTAGTGCCCATAATTTTCCCACTGAATCTCACGATGTCTTTGCCGCTGGCAAGTTCAAGTTCCATAGGTACGAGATCCCATAAGACTACTATGAAGTACTAAGACGTACGTACCTACATAAATCACATAGGGACTACTCACCCGCAATAAAACAGTCGTTTTCATAATATTCTGGGAACAAAAACTCAAGGAAGCTTAGCGCCGCCCGCGCTCGACTGCGGGCAATATCTGGCCGCAAATGAGCGATTCATGATATGTCCAGGCTTCGAGCATCGCTACTGTGGAGTAGCACTTTCAAATATTTTTTTTCTTTTATTTTACAAGATGTATAGTAACTATTCAAAATCAAAATTTAACAAATCAAAAGTTAAATGGTTGTATGTAGGTATAATTAGGATAGTTATTAGATAAGAAAGTACTATTGTTAGATAAGTAAGTGCTGCGCAATTCACGTTAATGTTAAGTCACGGAATAGTATTATAAGATAATATGACGCTGTACGTACAGTACGTAGTAGATCCAAACGAGGACAGTTTAAATAAGGCACGGACTACGAGTCCGTGGAGTAAACATATATATATAAAAAAAAAACAAAATTAACATGATTTAAGAATATTTAATGTTGTTTTCAAATAAATTATGCCATATCAATAACAATAGAAATAAGAAAATTTGTAACTAACCCATGGATCATGTTGTCTGTTAAATAAATAATAATAATTATTCAAATATGACTTTAAAGAAAGCTCTTTTGAATCGTGTGTTCCAACGTAAAGGCTACAAAAAACTAGAGGTTCGTTTATGGGCAAATGTGTAAATTTTTATAACAAGATTCCACATAGTGTGGCTGAATTGCCTTTTCATAAGTCCAAGGTACATGTTAAAAAGACGCTTATGAGTAAGGGCTATTGCAAAGTCAATGATTATTTAAATGATGCCAATGCTTGGTGTTGATTTGAATACATTACATTCTAAAGTGTAAATATTTGTTTTCCCGTATAAATTGTTAACACATATGTACAGTACTTACATTGTATGATAACGATATAAATTATTGCATATTACTTTTGATAAAGCTGATAAGTTTCCTGCACCCATTCTTCTTATCACATTTTTTTTGTTCCCCTGAGGAAAATACATTAAATTGCATACCCTGGCTGTGGCGAGCCGGCGGTTATGTGGGGCTCTCCTCCCACTAATGACCTAGTCTTAATGACCCTATGGCTTGACGTGACAAGGAAGACCGCACGTCAGGAGAGGCACAGTCAGCGCTGCCCTATAAAGAGAGCATATGCGCTAAAAGAGACACGGTATACCGAAATGGCTCCGGCCTATATTGAAGGGAATCTACTCGTGACTAAGCAAAACGCTGCCGAGAAGGGGTTGGCAAACGACGCCGCCGCTTGCAGGTCTTACAGGTCCTGCGTTAATTGATTGGGGGGATCGCTAAGGACGTGTCACGATCTGCGAAGTCTTTGTCGATTTTGATTGAATAAATTCGCTGAAGGCGGTGTTGAACTGTAATTCACTGACTCGCGTATTACCGGGTAAACATCTATTTAGATTGCTAGGTACGAAAAAGTCCGACGCCATGTTAGCCGAACACTGAATTTTCGCAGAGGCTACAAGACAACATTATTAAAACATTACTCGGGCAAGAAAAATGTATTTTTGACTGTCCCTCGCGCTGTTTACAACGGCCGGTGATAGTCGGGTGCATGTGCTGTGCTCTCGCAACGTCTAATATATTGTGGTCTCAAGATCAGGAGCTTAAACATTATGTTTTCTAGAAATTCAGTAAAGCTATAACTAGCTATAAAGGGAAGTGACGACACCATCGCCCGCTGGTGGGGAATTTAATGCCTCTTAATTGCTATAAATGCCTCATCAGTGCAGTCAGTTTCATTCAGGGCAGCTTGTGGCGACCTGTCGATCAGTTGCGTCATGAGAGTACCGATGTGTATCAGGGTACGCCATCCGCAAGAGCAGACGCTCGAAGGGTAGCAGTGTAATAATGTCATAACGCCGACAGCGTCTCGATCGCTGTCGCAGACACACCTCTACACCCTTAGCCGTTCACACCAATGTTGCTCCCTTCACACCAATATTGGTCTGCTTGTTTGGGGGCCCATTTAGTGAGCGGCGAGTCACCACCTGCCATATTTAAAATTAAATAGGAGGCTTTTAGAGGTGACCGGAGCCTCTTCCATAGCCCGGTCCTCCACCAATTACCACCAAAATCGAAATGCAATAGTCCACAAACGTTTTGACCACTAATGACAATAGTTTCTGTGCATCTAACATCTAATTTAGCTGCATGTTTCATGGTGCAGATAGAGATTAGACCCAGTTGGTACACTCCACGCATACTTTCATTATCATCACATCATCATCACAGCTCATATACGTCCCCACCGAGGGCTCGAGCCTACCCTAACTACGTAAGAGCGATTAGGCCTTAGTCAACCACGCTGGCCCAGTCCGGGTTGGTTGACTACGTACACACTTGAATCGCTTCGCAGATGTACGCAGGTTTCCTCACGATGTTTTCCTTCACCGTAGGAGCGTCGGATAAATGTACATTTGAAATTCGGAACGAAAAACACATTGGTAGACGGTGGGGATTAGATCGCGGGCCTCCCGATTCTATGCGGCGCACAGACCAGTGCCGAGACCACAGCGCCACCGACGATCTTTCATTAAATTTTGATTAATTGGCGTCTACGCGTTGGATCTGTACTATAAAGGCACACGCCTAATAAAGTGTGATATAAGCGACAACAATAATAATAATACTTTATTTTCAATCTTAATGTACATGCCTGTCCTGTGGGAGTTTTATGTGGAGTGGGAGAACTCACTAAAGCGTTTCTAGAACTCACTGAATCAATTTGTGTTTGCAGACATCATGGTATGGTTGAGATTACAGTAATTTCAAGTTCAACGTATATAGTAAAAGTCGAATACACGCGTCACCTTGTCGCCACTCAGATGACATAAGTAATTTGATTCTCGCACATTACTCGTACGGGGCATTGTACGCAGCAGGTATAGATATAACTATCTTATATATAAAAATGAATCGCAAAATGTGTTGGTAAGCTCATAACTCAACAACGCCTGGACCAATTTGGCCAATTCTTTTTTGTTAATGTTCGGTGAAGTTCAAGGAGGGTTTCTACAATGAGGAAAATTCGAATACTTATCGGAAATACCCTAAAAACAGCCCTTTTATTTTCCCATGCAAACGTTTTCTAACTAAAACGTACAGTCGAATTGAGCTTTATTGTTATTGTATAAAGTTCATATTGCAAGCACTCACTGTTGTCTAAGCAATGAAGGTGTGTTCCTAACATCAAAGAGTCAATTTGCGCTTTATTAACGCTACATATAGTTGAAATTCAATCATATCTATCAAAACAGTGTGCGTGCGTGCGTTGGAGCACAGAATACATCGTTGGAGGATTTAATGTCACGTTCCAAAATTGAATAGCCACAAAATGTAATAGGTCATTTAGACTTTTTTGCGATTTGGTTGGCTATGCGACATTATCTATAAAATAATTAGGAACAAAAAACTGTCACTGTACAAATCTTTTTGACAGGACGAAGTCTGTCGGGTCCGCTAGTTAATCATATAACTTTATTGCCACGTCTCTGCATAAAATTGTACTTGATTTACAATCTTTGTTTTCCAAGTCACATAAACTCTTGTCACCCTTCAGTCTATATTCGGGTTTCTGCTGCTATCCGACGCCATTGAAAAATCCGCGTCGCACACGCCGGCGCCGCCTCGCAGTATGCCCGTCGAGTTGCTGACTCAGTAGCAGCTGATCGTAGTACGCAAGTTCTTCGTAGCCGTGACGTAACTGAATCAATAGCGCGTCACAGGGAGCTTTTTGTCTTATCGTTTTGCAAGTTTTTTCCAATGTTTGCATGTATGTTTTGAGTGCTCTTTTCCATTCCAGTAAGGTTCGATTTGATAATATATTATAAGTTTCCAATTCATCCTTGATTAGTGACATGTCTGCTACTTTATCGAAGTAAAGACTTTGATTCGTTCTAAATGGAGTAATGTTGACAGTTGCTGTAGAGCTTGATAGAATAGTCAAAAAGAGTAAAAATGTCATAATTATTGAGGTAAATAAGCTATTCTTCTTATTTTTATAATTTTTTCTTATTTTTTGTTGTTGCGACTTGTTTTCGATTTCGGTTTTCTTGTTTATTCTCCTCTTGTTAGACTACTTTCCTCCTGACTTAATAGTTTTGATAACTTAATTGCTGGCCGTTTTATATATCCACTTTTTGTTTTCAAAGTAACCACCCTTTTTTTTTTTTTTTTTTTCCCCTGAGGAAAATGCATTAAATTGCATACCCCGGCTGTGGCGAGCCGGGGTTATGTGGGGCTCTCCTCCCCGGAAGGGGGAGGCCTACCCACTAAAAACCTCAGGGATGGCCTTCCTCAGGCATGTAGGGAGCCCCCGGGCATACAAAGGCCACTTCCGGGAACCCCCAGCCTCCGCTCCCCTCTCTAGAGGGGAGGGAGCCCTCCTCGGGGGAAGCTACCACCTCCCCCGGTCCCCTCCACCGACGACGCCCCCCGGCCACAGAAGGGGCGTGGTCCATCCCGGGTCGCCGTAGCGGTCGCGACTTCCTCGCGCCCGCCGGCGACCCAAAGTAACCACCCCTACAAAGCCATCTTGTCCAGGATGTAGCTCGCACACTTTGCCCATTATCCATTTACCAGGTGGTAAGTTATCATCATGCACGAGAACGATGTCATCAATTTTCAAATTATCTTTTGGTCATTTCACTTCGACGTGATGTCAGTTGTGTCAAATATTCTGCTGCCCATCTTTTCCAGATATCTTGCAGTAGTTGTTGAGTAAGGTGCCAGCGCGTGCGGAGATCTCTCTCTGTTTCTACAATAGTAAGTACTGGGCCACTTGATAGAAAGTGAGCTGGTGTTAGGTAGTTTAGGTCATCTGCGTCATTCGTCAAGGCAAGTAAGTAAACTGCCAATCCTTCCTGGTATTATAAAAGCGAAATTAACTCTATTTGTTTGTTTGTCGCGCTATTACGCCAAAACGACTGAAGTGATTTTAATGAAATCCGGTAGACAGAGAAATAGATTTTTTTTTATAGGACAGGGCACCAAACGAGCAAACGGATCACCTGATGGTAAGCGATAACCGTTGCGCGTGGACAACCGCAACACCAGAGGAGGATGCGTTGCCGGCCTTTTAAAAGGGAATAAGGGGGAAGGGGGGGTTGGGCCTCCGATACCCTCACTCACTCGGCGAAACACAGCGTAAGCGCTATTTCACGCCGGTTTTCTGTGAGGCCGTGGTATCACTCCGGTCCAATTCGTGCCGAAGCATGGCTCTCCCACGGTAAAAAATATTTTTAGATTAGATTCTAAGATAATAATAAGACTTTTTAGTCCGAAAAATGACTGTAAGTGGATGAAGCATGAACAGGGTAGAAATAAGGGATGAAAGTTTTTGTTTGAACAGTGTTATAATCTAGTAATGTGATTTTTATAAAAAAATATATGGCATTCCCATATCAATCTTTGCGAACCCGAAAAGGAGTATGTTATGGAAGATCGGATGAAAACAGCTAGCCAGGTGTTTTGTTTTATTGGTGTCATTTGGTATGGGGATGGTCGGGAACCCGGAGAATGACAACATAATTAAATATATATATATATATATATATATATATATAATATATATATATATATATATATATATATATATATATTTCCTTTTGGAAAATCCGATATAACATCGACGATCTCCGTAGTCGAGTGGTTGGTGTACCGGTTTCTGAGGTCCCGGGTTCGAGTCCCATTTGTACCCTAGTCATGGTTGTAATAATATATTTCCACTATATTTATTTATATATGTATAATATATGTATGTATATCCGTTATCCTAGATCCCATAACACTTTATAAAGCTTTATATAGCTTACTTTGGGCTTAGCTAATTGGTGTATCTATAACAATTTATATACATCTAAGATTTTGACTTTGCAAAGTACTTCATTAATTTTTTTCAACTGAGAAAATTGTACCAACATCTCAAATAATATTAAGAGCTAAATTTATTTTTAATTAGCAACGTATCTAAGCCGTAGTCTCGCACCTGAAGGCGAAGTTTCAGTTTCCCGCCCTTTGTCCATAGACAATATCCGGCGGCGGAAGTTCAATCAGCAGTTGTGAAAGCACCCACTTCCTGTTTACCCTTGTTAGAGATAATAATCCTAAAGGTCGACAGGTAACGCCAGTTATGGGCCTCCGTTTCGCTATTAGTATATATATCGTATTTATAAAGCCTTTTCACTATTTATATACAACAAGTATATTTATGTACAAGCTGAAAAAAAAATTAGAAGCTCTTTTATGATGAAATGCAAAGCCTTTTACAACAAAGTTCCACAAAGTGTTAGCGGTTTGCATTTCAGTAACACTTTTTGTAACTTTGTTGTGACTTTGTTGTTACTTTGTTGTTACTTTGTTGTTACTTTGTTGTTACTTTGTTGTAACTTTGTTGTTAGTTTGTTGTTACTTTGTTGTAACTTTGTTGTTATTTTGTTGTAACTTTGTAGTAAAAGGCTATGCATTTCCTTCACGCTGGAATGACAAGCTTATTTTTATTTCTTGTCCTTAAGTTAAGAATTTGTAATTTTTTATCAAAATTATTATAGTTCTTATGAACATAAATTCAAACTTCATATATGTAAATACTAACACATTATTTTGCGAATGGACGCCAAAATCGAAGATGTGGCGAGTTGCCCACACGAGACGGGACAAAATGGCGACAGCCGACATTCCGACTGCGCTGTAATCCTGGTTTAAAAAAGCAGAGACTGAGGATTTGAATTTCATGAGCGGATGCAGGTAGCACTTGTAGTCTAGGAGACGGACAGCTACATTGAAATAATAAATTGTAAGTTAAAATTTGTATCGCCTACAACCAACTTATAAGATAACATAGGTAATGTCTTTGACGACCTAAAACCGAATAATTAGTATATTAAGTGATGTATATATATATATATATATATACTTCTAACAAATTTGTTATTGTTATCTAAGCTGATAGCCGAAAATCGGGATATTTTTATAAAAATCAATTAAATGCAATTATCTCAAAAACGGTTAGATTTAGGACAGGGTGTTTCATAATCAAAATAGTCAGAAACTATGTAAACTACACGCTCTTAACGGGAATAGGTCGACTTAACCTGTAACCCTGTATATACATCAAACATATCTACATATGTATAATATATATTGGGTCTATCCGTTACCTTAGATCCTATAATATAAGGTTAGTTCTTATTTTGGGCTTAGCTAATTGGTGTGAGTGTAAGAAATATTTATTTATTTAATGTCTTCGATGACCTCCGTAGCTCAGTGGTTAGTACACAGATATCAAAGTGAATCTCTATAGTTCCGGGTTTCAGTTTCGGTGGAGGCAGATGTTTGTGATCGATAATATATATGTCT
This sequence comes from Scirpophaga incertulas, assembly GCA_036419045.1. Lineage (NCBI taxonomy): Eukaryota > Metazoa > Arthropoda > Insecta > Lepidoptera > Crambidae > Scirpophaga > Scirpophaga incertulas. Next base: position 12,841 of record JAYEAL010000239.1, on the reverse strand, counting down.
ATCAAAAATGTTTGTATATGTATGTCTGTCCGTTACCCTAGATCAGTGATTCCCGAAGTGATAATATCGACCCCTAGGAGTCTATGATAACCTTCAGGAGTCCCCTACCTCTAGGGGTCGACTAGACCTCTACGATATTGGATCTCAACATACACTGATAGTACCTATTTACATACATATATTATTCTTTCTTCTAATATAAAAGATATATATATATATATATATATACTAGCGACCCGCCCCGACTTCGCACGGGTACAATGCAGATACTAAATACACTGCAAAAAACCTGTAAACGTTTTATAATATTAAGATTTATCATAGCAGCGCCATCTATTGATTACTTACTCAACCCAGTCGAAAGGTATCGACATCTGTTAGAATCATTTGGAGTTAACAGATAATTGTGACTGTCAAATAATAACAGCAAAATAATTAGCAATAAATTAAAATTGCAACGATAATTTGAGATTTAAACTATCCTATCTCTCAAGTTGGATCGAACTGCACATGGTGTGCGAATTTTATTATAATCGGTTAAGTAGTTTAGGAGTTCATTGAGCACAAACATTGTGACATAAGATTTATATATATTAGATATATCAAAATATTATATGTTTATAACATTTTGTAAGTTATAGGACGTCGGTATGCAATATCAGGTAAGTAGGGGGTCTACCCTAAAACGAAAAACATTGCAAGAAGTCTACGACACAAAAAGATTTGGGAGCCTCTGCCCTAGATCCCGTAATTCAATGTAGACATCTACAGTATCACCATAGTTCCATCTAAAAAAAAAGAAACGTTAGTTATAAATAATTTCAATTTAACACTTTCCCATCATCCTACCTCACGACTACGCAGTCACTACGGAATCTTTAAAAATTAGGGCGCGCGAAATTCAAGCCGGAATATTTCATGTCACCACCGACGCTGCGGCTCTTTAATTTATTTTTAATTGGGCGTTCGCTATGCACGGTTTTAAATGCGCGTGACTTTACAATGTTACCGCTCAGAGTAGAGGTTCAGATCACAGGAACTATGAGAAGGCAATTTAGAAAAAACACACACAATAATCTTAGATTGGAGCCTGAAAGAAATACCACTTTGTGAGGCGCAAATTGATAACATACCATACTATTTTTAATCTTCTTATATATAAAAATGAATCGCAATTTGAGATTTCTTGTTATTGTATAAAGATCATATTGCAAGCACTAACTGTTGACTGAGCAATGTAGGTGTGTTCTTAACTCAAAGTTTCAATTTGCGCTTTATTATCGCTATATAACGTTGAAATTCAATCATATCTATCAAAAACAGTGTGCGTGTGTGCGTTGGAGCACAGAATACATCGTTGGAGGATTTAATGTCACGTTTCAAGTACATGACACAGTTTATATAGCAGTCTGTCGGGCGGCGATCGACTCCAAATTTTCGATAGTATTGTTCCCTTTAACGAGCTGACCACGAATATACAAATTTTAGAAAAAGTTAATGACAAAAAATATACGCTAGAGTTATTTTTAGCGCTATTGAAGTATAAAGTACCCAATCATATCTATAATAAAAATATCTAATACTACTTACTGAGCCTTTTTTTTTAATGTTAGGAAAATGCGTTACGCATACCCCGCGGCTCGGGAAAACTGCGGGGTTATCGTCGGGAGCGTCGGACTCCCCGCGCGCTTAGGGGCCGAGTGCCAGCCAAGTGCCAAGTGCAAAAACCTAACAATGCCCCTCACTGACGCCTTGCCGCGAGAGCTTCGATCGTCGGCGGATCCTCCCCCCCATCAGATGACGGGGGGGGGGGACACGCCAAGGGGAGCTGCATCACAGAGTGACAAGGTCATGGGAACTAGTGAAAATACTTCCACGACCTCGTCGGCGTCGGGCCGCATTGTACGGGCCCCTCTCGCCTCCCCGCTAAACAGGATCCAACATCCGGGGGATCGTCGACTGACGGCGACCTTTGTGTAGCAGGGACTGGCCTTCCCGGGCCGGGACCCCGCTGGTCGCCGACAAGAGGAATGAGGCGCGCAAATGCACCTCCTTCGCCCCTCCGCTCTCCTCGCCCCGTACGCTTACGGCGGCATGCCTGTGCGCCAGGATCATCTTCCCTGGCGCGCTCCGCCGCCTCCTTCTGCGTCATGACGTCGACGCAGACGGAGTTCACCACCGCACTATTTACTGAGCCTGAATCAATTCAAGAAGAAGCAATCGTTGACACTTGGTACGCTGGACCGCCAACTTCAGAGCCTCCTAGCGGCGATTTTTATCGTTAACTTTTTCTAAAACTTAGCATTTAGTTATGGCAACCTTAGTCATGGTTGTTATAATATATTTCCATCAAAAATATTTATATATGTATTATATGTGTATGTAATTTGTTCCGGTCTAGGTGTTTATGCATGTCAGATTTCTATGTTCGTGACTGTACCTTTTTTTTTCGTTCCTCTGAGGAAATTCATTAAATTGCATAACCCGGCTGTGACGAGCCGGCGGTTATGTATATATGGCTCTCCTCCCTAAAAGGATTGACTGTACCTACGACACAGGATAAAAATCTTAGGGTGGGACGACGTTTTTTTTAAATGCATACTTATAAATAAAGTCTATATTTAAAACATTTAATTTATTATAAAGGGTTTATTCAGTTTGGATATTTCACCCCCATAGGCAAAAAAAAAAAAGATTACAACCTTAACCGGCCAGCACCCGCGTCTCTAGAAATTACACGGGAACTCGCGCATACAGCATTTTGCTCACGTTTATGAATGTCATTAAATGCAGGTTTTACCAGCTAACAATTTTACTTTTTTATTTTATTAAATAAAATATCACTTTATTTATTCTAGAAAATATATATTTAAACATTAATCTTTTTTATTTTAATAAACAATCATACTAACTAATTTGCCAGTCTTCTAAGGCAGTATTAAGGAAAAATTTAAATTTAAAAAATATTTTCAAACATAAACGTAAATATATGTGCATAATTAATCTTCATCATATATGCGAGCTTTGCTCATATCACAGAATGTATGACTATGCAAATATGATGTACATCTTCTACCACACCACACATTGAGCACAGAGAGCTATCTGTCCTTCTCTTGAGGTAGGCAAATTTATTCAACTGTATATGACCACAGCGCAGTCTTAAAGCTAACACAATGTCAGATCTGTACCTCTGTGCAGATTGAATGGTAGAGTAGCAGGCACTAGTGTTCGAGATTGTCTGATGTGCATGTTTGCTAAGTGATTGGCCGCGCACTCAACTCATTAAAATTTAATATTCAATCACTAGTCTGTGGTCGACGCGGGATAGGTGAAGGGCTGTAGCGATATACGAATGTGGAAATTTCAACAGTGGCTACTATTTGGTAGAATAGCATAGATTGAAAATGATGAGTTCCTTGTAGTTGGATAGCAATAGCGGAATATGTAAAAAAAAACGTTATATTAACACTACACTACTTTTTTTTTTGTTCCCCTGAGGAAAATGCATTAAATTGTATACCCCGGCTGTGGCGAGCCGGCGGTTATGTGGGGCTCTCCTCCCCAGAAGGGGGAGGCCTACCCACTAAAAACCTCAGGGATGGCCTTCCTCAGGCATGTAGGGAGCCCCCGGGAACATCAAGCCACTTCCGGGAACCCCCAGCCTCCGCTCCCCTGCCTAGAGGGGAGCCCTCCTCGGGGGAGGCTATACTACCTCCCCCGGTCTCCTCCACCGACGACGCCCCCCGGCCACGGAAGGGGCGTGGTCCATCCCGGGTCGCCGTAGCAGTCGCGACTTCCTCGCGCCCGCCGGCCACCCGCGGCGGCGCCGCAGCTGTGCTACCGAGCCCGGCGCCACCTTCTTCGAGCGAGATCGGCCATCTCCCGACCCCGCTCGGCGGCCTCCTTCTGGAGCATCACTGCTTCTCAGAAGGAGGCCACAGCCCTCCCTCGTCCGCCAGCATTGCCGCTATCAATGCCGGCGGAGACAGATCTCGCCCGATCTCTGCGACCAAGACTCGGCGCTCGGAGGCCCACGCGGGGCACTCCGCCAGCGTGTGCTGGGCCGAGTCGAGGTCGGATGCGCAGTGGTGACAATGTGTCGATCCCTCCCGTCCTATTCGACACAGATACTCATCGAAGTAGCCGTGCCCGGTGAGTATCTGAGTCAATCGGTAGGTGACCTCCTCCTTCCCGTGGAGCCAAGCTTCGAGGTGCGGGAGTACGGCACCGACGGCCCGCTGGCGCGCGCAGATCCGTAATTCGAGCTGCGCACGCCAGGCCGCCACAATCCGTCGGTGCCACTCCCGCTTAGGCACTTCGTGCGCGGGTTCCAGGGCGCTCCCCCCATCGCCCCCCCGGTCGACACGCCGCGACGCATACGTCGCCGCGTACATGTCGGCCAGGATGTCGAATGTGGGGGAGCGTCCCAGAACTGTCGCCGCCTCGTACGAGATTGTACGGTAGAACCAAAAGACCTACCGATTAAACTCAGCCTGAACCGTTGGTTCTAACGACCCTATGGCTTGACGTGATAAGGAAGACCGCACCTCAGGAGAGGCGCATTCAGCGCTATTGAAATCAAAACAAAATTAACTTTATTCAAATATGACTTTATAGAAAGCTCTTTCGAATCGTCAATTTTTTTTTCTCCTACCAGGACGTATTTTTTAACTGATAAGAAGAATTGGCGCAAGAAACTTATCAGCTTTATCAAAAGTAATAACAACATTTACAATAAATTACGTTGTTATCATACAATGTACATATGTGTTTACAATTTATACGGGAAAACAAATATTTACAATTTAGAATGTAACATCTTCTAAACAACACCAAGCATTGGCATAATTTAAATAATCATTGGCTTTGTAATTTCCCTCATTTTCCCACCGCATATTTCCCGTATCACAGTATTTCGCAAATTATCCTTCATCATCATTTATAATTACTGAATTAATCTTTCTTTTATCCTTTTTTCCCCACATCCAGTATTCACTCCGGGGTCAGCTTCACTCCATGCACAGTCTAAGCCATAAGGTCTGACTAAGAAAGAATGTATTTACAGCTCGTTTATGCATGTGAGATTTCTATATTCGTGACTGTACCCACGACACAGGATAAGAATCGTAGGGTGAGGCGACTTTTTTTTTAAAATGTATAGCTACTTGTAAATATAGTCTATATTAGTGATTCCCAAAGTGGTCTTTATTGACCCCTGGGGTCTATAACAACCTGCAAGGGGTCTACGTCAACGAAACAAAAATTTGGGGGTCCATTAAATCAAGATGGGGGTCCACGACAAAGGATCTCAACATACACAGATAGTACTTATTTACTTACATTATAATATCTTCTTGATCAAAATCAAAATAATCTTTATTCAACATAGACCTTTACAGGCACTTATTGACGTCAATTCTAATATAAAAAAATTAGGGGTGTGGCTGTGTTATGGACACGGCCGTTTGTTGTACGTGAATACGTCTCGTAACGGGTAATAGTACGCAGCAAAATGGCCTTCAAATTGGCGGGGCTCCCCCTCCGCCGCGCGCGATGTGTTACAGTCTTTACTGGGCGTAATAAATTCTGTGATCCTTTAGCTATCCAGTGGTGTAATTGGAATTTGGATGGGGATGATAGATATGTTGATGATAGAGCTACAACACTAAACTGTATCCCCCGATTTTGTTATCATTCGATTTTTTGATTTGCGTCCCTATGGAAGCAATTTTAAAGACGTATTCACGTCAAAAGATAAAATTATGTATAAAAGTAGCTATGAAGTAATAAATTTATAATAAATGTTTATAAGATTTTGTAAGTTGTAAGATGTAGGCGTTCATCCCATGTGGGAGAGCCATGCTTCGGCACGAATTGGGCCGGCTCGACCGGAGTGATACCACAGCCTCACAGAAAACCGGCGTAAAATAGCGCTTGCGCTGTGTTTCGCCGAGTGAGTGAGGGTACCGGAGGCCCAACACCCCCCTTCCGCCCTTATTCCCATTTAAAAGGCCGGCAACGCATCTATGACTCATCTGGTATTGCTGGTGTCCATTGGCAATGGTTATCGCTTACCATCAGGTGATCCGTTTGCTCGTTTGCTGCCCTATGCTATAAAAAAATATATATATATATATATATCAGGTAAGTAGGGGGTCTGCTCAAAACCGAAAAATATGGCATAAGGTCTACGACACAAAAAAGTTTGGCAACCTCTATATTTAAGCTGGTCATTTATAATTACTGCATTAATCTTTCTTTTTTCCCACACCTAGTTTTCACTCCGGGATCAGCTTGATTCCATGCATAGCCTAAGCCACAAGGTCTCCACTAAGAAGGAATCCATTTACAGCTCCGTTCACTTTGTTTCCTGAATGACTCTGTTTTCAATATTAGACTTATTATCTCTTATAAGCATAGATACGAGTACATAGCATAGCATAGATACGTCTACTTTAATAACTTACCTAAATTATATAGCTATGCGCAATGACATGAATAAATAAATTATACAAATTTTAACATGTCTAGCAAATAAAAACAAACATTCACAAACAATTGAAGAGATGAGTTGATGAAGGTGATATGTCACTGATTCATAATTTATCAGGAACAAGTTTTAAAGTTCTCATTATTACTGTGTGGATATTTGATTTTCTGACTTACTATTAGTTAGTAATACTGGACTATATATTAAATAATCTAGTGTATTTTTATGTAGTCGATAAAAAACTAATACAAAGTTAGAAATAATAACATTTATTCGTTATATGTACGAGTCTATGGTAAAGTGCCCTTAACACCTTTATACATTTTTGTTACTAGCGACCACCTGCACATAACACTTTCATACACTGGTTATCTTCATTTTTAGACATATTTCAACAATGTTTGAAAGAACAAAATATGTGTACGGACATAACACCTTCATATACGCAATAAAGTGAAAAAATAATAAAATGTTACATATCACCTTCATCCACTCATGTCTTCAATTGGTTATATGATTTTTTTTAAATCCTATACAACAGTACTCTTTTAGAAGAGAAATATTGTACAAATAACGACGTATCTGCGATTATTACTTTTGAAGATACAGCGCCATGTTTGCGGCGCTATCGCGGGTCGCTCAAAAACGCCCCATACTAAGTACATTGTAATTGAGTAAACTCGCCTAATTTGTATGGGCGTATAATCGAAATGGCCAATAACTGTTATTTTTACGTTTATAGATATCCTTTCTATATTAAATAATGTTACATTAAATGTGAGGAAGCTAATGAAATGAAATGTATTAGTTTCAGAATTCTGTAAAAAGTAATTGTAAATTTTCTAGAAATCTAAAAGCAATATTAATACAAAGTTTTCTATATTGACTTACGTTCATGAGATAGGAATTTCTCAACTTTGGTAATCTCCTATCTCCTATATATATAAAACTCGATTACCACTGACTCACTGACTGACTGATCAGGGGTGTTTTTAGGGTGTTTAGAGGTCGTTTAGGGTGTTTTGATGTTTAGGTGGAATTTTTTAGATTTTTTTTCCAATCTACCCGGATAAAGCTCGATTTTGAAATCCAAGATGGCGGCCGGCGCGAAATGTCAACTTTTTCAAATCGGCTCCGTTTTTGACGGCGTTTGGTGGGGGTGTTCCATACTGTGACGGGCATGCGATGCGGCTGTCAAACTGCGAAAAAACAAAATGGCGCCGCCGCCATCTTGGACTGAAAAACCCGTTTCGACCCGTGTTTGCGACCGTCGACCGGAGCGGCGTTTGTTTTTTTCCGGGATTTTCTTTTTTCCTTTGGTCGAGACTGTCCTCGACTTTCGGGAAATTTGCGGCGCGCGGCGAAAAACAACATGGCGGCGGCGCCGGCGGCCATCTTGGATCGCCAATTTTGACGCGATTTTCGGACCGGATTTTCGCCAAGATGGCGGCCTCCGACCGGGGTGAAATGTTCCGGGCGGGGGTGGAGCTCGGCGAGCAGTGTTGCCAGGTGGGAGAAAATTTCTACCGTTTTTGGTAGTTTTCCCCCTAGGGGCCCCGAAAGGCGAAAATCGAAATAACGACTTTTGGAATTTTTCAACACCACGAGCCTATAGGCCGGCGGGGCCTCTATGACTTTCTGGTATTTTCATTTTTCTCAACTGGCAACACTGGCCTCCACGGAGGTTGGAAACTTTTCGCAGACCGAATTTGACCCGAATTGATCTCCCAGATCGGGGTGAGCTGGAGACGCGGGACAAACGTCATCCCACCCCGTATACGGTGCAGATATTGGGAAAAATCCGAAACTCCGACATTTCAAGATGGCGGCGGCGCCGGCGGCCATTTTGTAAAAAGTTGCAATTTCGAAAAAATTAAATCGCGGTTTTCGCGGGGTTGCCGGCGTTTTTCGACTGACAACCCCGGGTGACCTTTTGTAGAGCTCGGTAAGGAGAATTGATCGGTGGGGTAATTTACCCCGATTTAGGGGTAATTTCCCAGTTTTTGGGGAGAACGTAAATCGCGTGTTTTTCGATTTTTTTTCACATGGCCAGGTCGATCGGGCCTCGCTGATCATTTTTACTACCTTTTTGGGCCAGATATATGGCAACACTGGGCGCTATGGCAGATTTCGGTTCCGGCGACTTTGTGAATTTTTTGACGCGAATCGATGACAGTTGCGCACCCGCAATTACCGCCAATAGATGAGGAAACTTTTTAATTTTATAACGCTTTATAAAAAAAATTGGCATTTGACATTTTCAAGATGGCGCCGGCGCTGGCGGCCATTTTGTCATGGTAAATTTTTTTTTTGCTATATTCACTCGGTTTTCAATCCCGATACGGTGATATGGGTATCGAATGAAAGGATTTTATCAGCACTATCGATGCCTATTAGTTGCAACGTTAAAAAAACAAAATGGCCGCCGGTCCAAAAAGGCCAAGTAACATTTGTATTGTAATCCCTACAATATGGGTATCAAATGAAAGGGTTTGGCAAGTCTAATACAGCCACGTTAGAGAGAATGAAAAAAAATTAAAAATGGCCGCCGCTCTCAAAATGGCGGACAGCTATTGTTTCTTAACCCATGCCTCATGGGTATCAAATGAAAGGGTTTTGCAAGTCTAATACAGCAGCGTTAGAGACAATGAAAAAAATTCAAAATGGCCGCCGCTCTCAAAATGGCGGACCGCTTTTGTTTTCCAACCCATGCTTCATGGGTATCAAATGAAAGGGTTTCAAGTGTCTAATACAGCCACGATAGAGACATTGAAAAAAAGTCAAAATGGCCGCCGCTCTCAAAATGGCGGACCGCTTTTGTTTTCCAACCCAAGCTTTATGGGTATCAAATGAAAGGCCTTGACGAGTAGAATACGACGCTATTAGTGACGTTTCTAAAATTTCAATATGGCCGCCGATCCAACATGGCGACTGACATTTTTTTGCGATTTTCACTATATGGGTATCAAATGAAAGGATTTTAAGAGTAGAACAGAACCAAATGTGTGTTATAGTAAAATGACAATTTCTTTTTTTTTTTTTTACTTACCTCGATATGCTTTTGTGCCGCTTTGCAACTGTACAAGATTTTATTGGAAAAACGCATTATGAGTAACGCCACCGCGAGGTGCGTGCACCTCGCGGCACTCACGCGACCGCACTCACCATGGGCTTCTTAGTGTATTTACAACTGCACGCGGTTTTTCAGTTTGTTTTGACTTAAATGGAGACAAATTTTCACCAATTTCTCCCGACGGCCAAATTTTTTTTGCAGTAGTGGGATAGAGCACACCACCGCGAGGTGCGCGCACCTCGCGGCACTCACGCGACTATAATCGACGTGAGCTTCTTAGTGTATTTTAAACTGCACACGATTTTTCAGTGTGTTTTGACTTAAATGGAGACAACTTTTCACCAATTTTCGACCGACCGCCAATTTTATTTTTCAGTAGTGGGTTAGACCTCACCACCGCGAGGTGCGCGCACCTCGCGGCACTCAAGCGAACAGACTCACCGTGAGCTTCTTAGTGTTTTTGCAACCGTACACGGTTTTGTAGTTTCTTTTGACACAAATGGAGACAATTTTCACCAATTTTTCCCGACGGCCAAATTTTTTTTCAGTAGCGGGATAGACCACACCACCGCGAGGTGCGCGCACCTCGCGGCACTCACGCGACTATAATCGAAGTGAGCTTCTTAGTGTATTTTAAATGAAAGGGTTTTGCAAGTCTAATACAGCCACGTTAGAGACATTGAAAAAAATTCAAAATGGCCGCCGCTCTCAAAATAGCGGACCGCTTTTGTTTTCCAACCCATACTTCATGGGTATCAAATGAAAGGACTTGACGAGTAGAACACGACTCCATTAGTGACGTTTCGAAAATTTCAATATGGCCGCCGATCCAACATGGCGACTGACATTTTTTTGCGATTTTCGCTATATGGGTATCAAATAAAAGGATTTTAAGAGTAGAAAGGACTCAAATGTGCGGTATAGTAAAATGACAATTTCTTTTTTTTTTTTTTACTTACCTCGATATGCTTTTGTGCCGCTTTGCAACTGTACAAGATTTTATTTGATAAACGCAATAGTGAGCAGCGCCACCGCGAGGTGCGTGCACCTCGCGGCACTTACGCGACCACACTCACCGTGAGCTTCTTTGTGTATTCACAACCTCACACAGTTTTTTTTTTCTTGCGACATAAATGGTCACAATTTTTCACCTATTTTTGACGACGGCCAAATGAAAGGATTTTAAGAGTAGAACTCCAAATGTGATTTATAGTGTAATGACAATTTCTTTTTTTTTTTTTACTTACCTCGATATGCTTTTGCACCGCTTCGCAACTGTACAAGATTTTATTTGAAAATCTCAATAGTAGCAACGCCACCGCCGCACTCACGCGACCAACAGCGCCGTGAGTTTCTTAAAGTATTTACACCCTCAAACTTTTTTATTTTCTTGTGACACAAATGAAGACATTTTTTACCAATTTCGACCGACCGCCAATTTTATTTTTTCAGTAGTGGATAGACCACACCACCGCGAGGTGCACGCACCTCGCGGCACTCACGCGACTACAATCGACGTGAGCTTCTTAGTGTATTTTTAAACTGCACACGCTTTTTCAGTTTGTTTTGACTTAAATGGAGACAATTTTTCACCAATTTTCGACCGACCGCCAATTTTTTTTTTCATTAGCGGGATAAACCACACCACGCGAGGTGCGTGCACCTCGCGGCACTCATGCGACCACACTTACCGTTAACTTTTAGTGTGCTTACAACCGCACGCAGTTTTTCAGTTTCATATGACTTACATGGATACAATTTTAAACCAATTTCCAACCGACCGCCAATTTTTATTTTTCAGCAGTGGGATAGACCACACCACCGCGAGGTGCGCGCACCTTGCGGCACTCAGGCGACCACGTTCACCGTGAGCTTCTAGTGTTCATACGTAGACAATTGTAACAAGTTACTTCTTTTGACAAAAACGAAGACTTTTTTTCACCAATTTTCGACAGACCACATTTTTGTCATAGCCAGCTGGGATGGACACCCCTACCGCGGGGTGCTTGCACCCCGCGGCAAGCAAGCGACGTCTAGTCTATATTATATAAAGCTCGATTACCACTGACTGACTCACTGACTGACTGACTCACTGATCAGGGGTGTTTTTAGGGTGTTTAGAGGTTGTTTAGGGTGTTTTGATGTTTAGGTGGAATTTTTTAGATTTTTTTTCCAATCTACCCGGTTAAAGCCCGATTTTGAAATCCAAGATGGCGGCCGGCGCGAAATGTCAACTTTTCCAAATCGACTCCGTTTTTAATGGCGTTTGGGGGGGGGGTTTCTATATCTGACAGGCATGCAGTGCCGCTGTCAAACTGGGAAAAAACAAAATGGCGTCGCCGCCATCTTGGATTGAAAAACCCGTTTCGACCCGTGTTTGCGACCGTCGACTGTCGCAGCGTTTGGTTTTTTCCGGGATTTTCTTTTTTTGTGTGATCAGGACTGTCCTCGACTTTTGAGAAATTTGCGGCGCGTGGCGAAAAACAACATGGCGGCGGCGCCGGCGGCCATCTTGGATCGCCAATTTTGACGCCATTTTTGGACCGGATTTTCGCCAAGATGGCGGCCTCCGACCGGGGTGACATGTTCCGGGCGGGGGTGGAGCTCGGCGAGCAGTGTTGCCAGGTGGGAGAAAATTTCTACCGTTTTTGGTAGTTTTTCCCCTAGGGGCCCCGAAAGGCGAAAATCGAAATAACGACTTTTGAATTTTTTCCATACCATGGGCCTATAGGCCGGCGGGGCCTCTATGACTTTCTGGTATTTTTATTTTTCTACACTGGCAACACTGGCCTCACGGAGGTTGGAAACTTTTCGCAGACCGAATTTGACCCGAATTGATCTCCCAGATCAGGGTGAGCTGGAGTTCGCGCGACAAACGTCATCCCACCCCGTATACGGTGCAGATATTGGGAAAAATCCGAAACTCTGACATTTCAAGATGGCGGCGCCGCCGGCGGCCATTTTGTAAAAAGTTGCAATTTGGAAAAATTAAATCGCGGTTTTCGCGGGGTTGCCGGCGTTTTTCGACTGACAACCCCGGGTGACCTTTTTGTAGTGCTCGGTGGGGAGAATTGATCGGTGGGGTAATTTACCCGATTTTGGGGTTTTTCCCCGATTTTGGGAGAACGTAAATCGCGTGTTTTTCAATTTTTTTTCACATGGCCGGGCCCACCGGGCCTCGCTGATCATTTTTACCACCATTTTGGGCCAGATATATGGCAACACTGGGCGCTGTGGCAGATTTCGGCTTTGGCGACTTTGCGAATTTTTCGACG
>JAYEAL010001218.1:0-34546 GCA_036419045.1 Scirpophaga incertulas | reverse complement strand
GGTAGGCCGGTCCTCTACCGGAGAGCCCCACACACAAAAAAAAAGGTATATGTGTACAACATGAAGGACACATAACTGGAGCAGTACACACATGGCAATACAAAACCTAAAGTTAATAATAAGAGAACATAAACATTACAACATAAGTCATGTCCTAATAATATGTTCATCGCGCACTGTCCAATTATATCTATTGTCTCGTGATTATTATACAAATCGCAAGTCAGGCCCCATATGGAGTACTGCTGTCACCTGTGGGCGGGAGCACCTCGATACCAACTTGATCCTTTTGATTCGGTCCAAAGACGCGCTGAGCGTATCGTTGACGATCCCATACTCACATGCGGTATTGAGCCCTTAAGTCTGAGAAGAGACTGTGCCTCTTTGTGTGTTTTCTATCGCTTATACAAACCGGGTTGTGTTCCAAAGAATTGTTCGACATGATGCCCACGGCCACATTCTACCATCGCACCGCTCGCCATCGGCAGGGTGTTCATCCTCACATGCTGGAGCCTAAATGGTCACGCACAGTGCGGTTTCAACGTAATTTCCTTCCGCGCACGCTCCGATTGTGGAACGAGCTCCCTGCTGAGGCTTTCCCGGGGGATTACAGTATGGGGTTCTTCAAAAAGGGAGTAAATAGGTTTTTAAAAAGGTCGGCAAATCGTTTGTGATGCCCCTAGTGTTGCAAGCGTCCATAGGCGACGGTGACTGCTTACCATCAGGCAGGCCGTAAGCCTTTTTGCTACCGTTGTAGTATAAAAAAAAAAATATAAAAAAAAAGATGAGTCTTTGAGACATCATTGTATTGACGACACATCCCGACAATTGGATTGTAAAAAGGAAGAAGAATTTTTGAACACTTGCAGTATATTGATTGCAATACAACTTAAGAGTTATGCTCACCTGCCTTAATGCCATTTAAGCGCCCCAGTAAGCCCCTTTGCTCCAGTCAACGACGATGATGTTCACATCTTCGCCGGCCAGGAAGGCTGCGGATTTTACGTTTCATATAAACTCTTCATTGCACACAATAAAACAAAGTTACAATAAATATAAAAAAAATATATTAGTAGGTACCAAGTTAATTAGTCCAAAGGCGGACTTATCTCTCAGAGAGATTTCTTCCAGCCAACCCTAGATGGGTTTGTGAAATTTTAAAAGAAAAATGGCGGGGTCACATTATTATTATTTATATATAATGCTTTTAAAATCTAAATAAAAGAAGCGTCATATTTATACTACATACTAGCTTTCTGCCCGCGGCTTCGCCCGCTGGATTCGGGATTGGGTGTATAGAGGGTTAAGGGTCATAGCTTTTGCCCACGGCTACATATACGCGGAAGTCGGTTTATGGTGCGAAGATTTTATCGCGCTTCCCGTGGGACTATCCGTTTTTCCGAGATAAAAAATGCCGCAAAACTCCTCAAGAATCACTCTATCTATTGATGAAAACCGCATAAAAATCTGTGCAGTAGTTTTTGAGCGAAGCCTTTATTGCGCATCCCGTGGGATCTGTCGATTTTTCCGGGATAAAAAGTAGCCTATGTTACTCGGGGAGAATGTAGCTTTCCAAAGGTGAAAGAATTTTTGAAATCGGTCCAGTAGTTTAAGCGTGAAGAGGTAACAACAAAACAAACAAACAAACAAATAAACAAACAAACACACTTTCGCATTTATAATATTATAGTTGGGACAATACACACTGTATTTAAATAGATATGATTGATTAATTAGGTACACCCATACATAATCATAAATAAATAAATATATATAGATATATATATATATACCATGATCAAGTGCAGAAAGTAGTTTAAGTCGACCTCCATAGTCGAGTGGATAGTACACCGGTTTGTACAAGGTGTCGCCATTTCTGAGGTCCCGGGTTCGAATCCCCATGGGGCAGATGTTTGTGTGATGAATGCGAGCATTTGTACATTAGTCATGGTTGTTGATATATATTACTATAAAAAAATATTTATATATGTATAATATATGTATGTCTATCCGTTACCCTAGATACCATAGCACAAGCCTTATAAAAGCTTCGTTTGAGCTAGGCTAATTGGTTTAAGTCTAACAATATATATTTTTAGCAGTCTACCCTACCTCAACCTGGCAATATGGCCACGTGGGTTATATAATGCGGGCTGCCACGTTTTTATCAATCTACCCTACCTCAAATATGGTCGTGTAGGCTATATAAGGTGGGCTGGCACAGTCATTCGTTCACTTGGTTCGAGGTTACCGCGGCGTACGGTACGGCGTAATAGTCGAGTTCGGGGTTAGAGTCCGTGACGGTCTGCCTACATAGGTCACGTGAGCCATATTCTGTTTTCACATTCTTATTTGTGTAACTTTGCTACATATTATGAGCAGTGTTATCTTGTCATAATTATTATAATTTGATTTGGTGTTTTAATAAATATTAGTGTTAAGAGATTGATTTTTTTTTTATCTTTAAAATCGGCTGCTGGCTAAAATCAGAAGTGGGATAAGTAATCCCAGTTCGCTCATTAGTTTTACAAAACAAAATAACCTGCTCAAATAATCTTATTTAGATTTATTTCCTACTGATATTTTGATTGTGTTGATAATTATTGTTAATCGTAATATCACCACGTGGATTTGAAGTTTTCATTTAATTGTTCCTTATAATAGTGCGTGAAGTATTTTGTGAATTCGTTATTGTGTTAAACGACTTAAAATGCCGCGAAGTAAATGCCATAGTCGTTCGCGTAGTGGCTCACGTGGTCGGGTTAGATCTCGTTTGCGTTTGCATCGTACTAAAGCCGTTCGCGATGAATCTGTGCATCGGGGAGAAACTCGTGTCTAGAAATACACGTGGTTCGCCGTCGTTACGGAGTGATAATGAACGATCTCTTAACAGAGAACGACCCGCACAGCGTAATCCTAAGCGCAGTAACCACGAAAGCGATAGCTGTTCTTCGTCGCCGCGACGACGTTCTCCTAGTGTTTCTCGTTGCGGAACTTGTAAAGATAGACATCGTCGTGCGAATTTAGATTCGTCTCGGACGCGTAGTCCATCACGTATTTTTAATAATACCGGTGTACGAAACTATTCGACTGAGTCTGTTCAAATCACTTCCGTACAGCGTTCTCTTAATTCGGCCGGTCGTTCTTCTGAAGTTTCCTCCTTGGCCCAGGGTCAGGTGAGGCCGAGCCCACGTAAAGTAGAGGCCCTAGTTAACACCTCGCCTCCTGAGACAGTACGCCAGGTTCGTCAGCTCCTTGGCTTGGCAGGGTACTTCCGCCGCTACATTCAAAACTACGCTATCAAAACAGCACCAATTACACGACTCACAAGGAAAGGTATGTGCGCACTGTACTGAATATGATTCGCATCGAGGCCAATTATAAAAACAAACATCATGGGTCAGTACATTATGGAAGCTTCAGCTTGTTTTAAATATAACAAAACAAAAGACGATACAAACATCACCATTGAAAATTTTGATTGGCATTGAAGCGACTACGCCAGTCCTTCGTAGCTTAGTACGTGACGTCGCTCTCGAGTCTGCGACACCCAACCGTGAAAGTATGCGCGAGCTTACTAGAAGTCGGGCTCGTCAATTGCTGACAGACAACATGACAAAACAAGATGAGGTTGCCAACCGAAATAGGCAACATTCCCGTCAGTTTGACGTAGGCGATTTGGTTTTTGTAATTAAATGTTCACAGGCAACCGGAAAACTGGATTCGGGAATGCGAGGTCCATACAAAGTAGTACGGGGCCTGCCCAGTGGCCGCTATGAACTCAAACTGCTGAGCGGTGGCTTTGGCAAAACCATCCAAGCTGCTGCCCAACACATGTTGCTGTGGCGTGGCGAGTGGTGCCCCGATTCCTGTGCTGCGTTCTTCGAAAGATCTTGCCTGTAGCATATTGCTAGTCAGGCGTGGACGTTGACGATTGTCGTCAAGTCGTCCGGGACGTTGGTGCATGTGCATCAAGTCGTCCGAGGCGTTGGTGTAATGAGACATCAAGTCGCCGCTGGTTGTGACGTTGACAGACTTCAAGTCATCATGAACGTTGGCGCTGGTCGTCAAGTCGTTCTTGGACGTTGGTGCAGGTCATCAAGTCGTCCTGCGTTGGTAGTTAAGTGCCAAGTCGCCGTAGCGTTGGTAGTAAAATACAAGTCGCTTTAGCGTTGGTAGTAAAATACCAAGTCGCATCAGCGTTGGCAATGGAGTGCCAAGTCGCTTTAGCGTTGGTAGTAAAATACCAAGTCGCATCAGCGTTGGCAATGGAGTGCCAAGTCGCTTTAGCGTTGGTAGTAAAATACCAAGTCGCATCAGCGTTGGCAATGGAGTGCCAAGTCGCTTTAGCGTTGGTAGTAAAATACCAAGTCGCATCAGCGTTGGCAATGGAGTGCCAAGTCGCCGTAGCGTTGGTAGTAAAATACCAAGTCGCATCAGCGTTGGCAATGGAGTGCCAAGTCGCCGAGTGCCTTGTATAACACTAATCGAGCACTATCATTTTTTTTTCTTTTTTACATATCCTTTTCAAACAGCTTGCATTCTTTAATTTCATTTTTAACGTAATAATTTAGTATGGTTAGATGAGTGTACAACTCATCATTTCTTTTAATTACAAATTAAAATTAACGCTATTTACTTGTTTCTGAATTTGTGTTTGCTTCACAATCATTTATTGTGAAAATATTTTGAGCTTGAGTCCAGCCCAGTTCAATTAAAAGTTTCTCAGTAAGTTTCTTTGTTTAAAGATAATGACGCCAACGCGACGGAACTAGATCTGCCCGGCTCATCCTTCAGTACAGGACCTTCAACGCCCAGCCTGAACTTGAATACGGAAGCAGGCAGGCGGAAGCCCCCGGTACCGAAGATGAAGAAGCTGCGGACAACCAGGTCGAGGACGACCAGGCAGCAGGAAGGCCGTTTTAGCAGTCTACCCTACCTCAACCTGGCAATACGGCCACGTGGGTTATATAATGCGGGCTGCCACGTTTTTATCAATCTACCCTACCTCAAATATGGTCGTGTAGGCTATATAGGTGGGCTGGCACAGTCATTCGTTCACTTGGTTCGAGGTTACCGCGGCGTACGGTACGGCGTAATAGTCGAATTCGGGGTTAGAGTCCGTGACGGTCTGCCTACATAGGTCACGTGAGCCATATTCTGTTTTCACATTCTTATTTGTGTAACTTTGCTACATATTATGAGCAGTGTTATCTTGTCATAATTATTATAATTTGATTTGTGGTTTTAAATAAATATTAGTGTTAAGAGATTGATTTTTTTTTTATCTTTAAAATCGGCTGCTGGCTAAAAATAATATATATATTATATATATAATAAGACAAACTACATAGGTAGTGCTTATGCACCGCTTAGTTCAAGCCGATAGGGTCCCAGGCCTTCTGCCCGACCAAAGGCTGTAGGCAGTGTTTAGTTGGTAGGCTGGCCTTCTGTCAGAGTCCAACATAACCACCCGCCGTAGACCGGGCGCGGGTGGTATCCGGTGCAAGGTCGTCCGAGCACCAGGGGGTTGTCATAGCGACCACTGTGGTGGCGCGCCCCCTATGAGGATTCACTACCATCCCCCGTGAAAAAAATAGGTAGTGTTAATTTAGATTGCGCGTAAAAGAAGCAATGAATCGATAATCTTGAACACTGGCTGGCAGCTCATTCCACAATCTAGCAGCACGAACAATAAAGGAGACAAAGGGTCTACGATACAAAAAAGTTTGAAAACCTCTGCTTTAATATACTTTTGTGGTAATTTCTGTTAAAATTCCGTAATAATCATTGTACACTTTTTATAAAAGTGTTTTTTTATATATTATATTTACTTCTGTTTCAATATATATAATCACACACACACACAGACAATCGTTGATGTATGTATCAATCTATCATAATAATGTTAATCTTATCTTAATAGTTATAGCACAGTATTATTGAGTATTAAGATTTTTTATAAATAACCAAAGTTTCTCCCATATAACGCATTTTAAAAAGGGATTGCGTCTCTGGCCCTTGCAGAGAACATTTTGCTCTATGAACGAATTTTTTTAAATATAAATCATAGGTATATAATTAAATGAAGATCTGATAGTATTGCACTACATTATTTACATGTGTGGATGTTTAATTTTGTATGTATAACTTTTATTGACAACATTCAACACCTGCAATGCCCTTATATATGCCCTCTAAAAAATATGGTAATAATTGCCATCTAATATTAATAATGTGTCATGCAATATATAAATGAATAAGAAAAACATAGTTATCTATGCTCTTAACTTGACTGTGACTCACGCTTGGACCTTTTTTTTTTTGTTCCCCTGAGGAAAATGCATTAAATTGCATACCCCGGCTGTGGCGAGCCGGTGGGAGCCCCAACATCAGTCGCTTCCGGGAACCCCAACCTCACGCTTGGACCTGATTTTTTTGAGTAGCTTCAATAATTTCTCACCAGGAACTAAAGCCTTATTAGATCCAGATGTAGCCGAGCCCAGGAAGCCGTGGATTAGGACGATCACCCTGCGACTTGCGTCAAAGTTAGTTTGTGACAGCCTTTCCTCTTCTCCGAAGACGAGTGGCTGGCTAATAGTCGGATTTAACCTGAAGCAACAATGATGAGAGTTATTTATATCATCAAGCGTTCGCTCTCATCACCTTGACGTTTGGCAGTCCATAACATTGCGTTTTGTCAGGAACATTCTGCCTCGCATTACCAACTGTGGAGTGAATAGGCGCCACGTTATTTCTAAGTGGAATGCGAAATTCAAACTTTCAAAAAAAGAACATATTTCCATTTGATGGACCGCATCTGTAACTCTTTGGTTGTCTATGAGCTGTGATTACACATGAATTCACGATACGAATGAGCATTCACGTACGGACATGTTTGTGTCTGCGCAAACTATATGAGACACAGAACACATATACCTACCCAATATGAGATCACACGGACTTGTAGTGCTCATATTTTCCGTCCGACATCGGACCAGAATCGGTGAGCATGTGTCAACGTCTATAAAATAACTAAGAAATCAGCGACGTCCAGAATATACCGGCCGAGAACCGACCGGGAATTCCGGTGCGTGTGTCATCGCGCTCAGACAGCCTGCCAGACGGCCCGCAACGATAATACACTACACAGACCTAATAGTAACGAAGCCTGTCGGACATGCTCGCAGGCTTGTCTGCGGGCATGTCGGGCATGTCCGACGGCTAATGTATATTAGCCGTCGGACATGCCCGACGGCTAATGTATTACTCGTGTATATTATGCACATGCAGACTAGAACTTAATAGTTTAGTTTAATAGTTTATTTTCTTCACAATGGCATCGTTACATTTACACATTTTGAGGCTACCTTTTAGGTATAATTAAATACCTGTGCCAGGTAGACCTCGCTCCTCATCGATTTGGTACATTTATAGTGAAAAAAATAAATAAATAAATAAAAAAAGTAAAACAAACTTAATCTCAAACAATTATTCATCTGCTTCTTATTTACTAAACTAAAACTTTTATTAAATTTTAAATTAACATAAGGTTTTTTTTTTAACATTTAACATTTAGTTGCCTATAAAATAATAATAGAACCCCAACTACACATTAACATCTGTAGTAAAACATTCAACAATATTTTTATACATTGAGGGTAGTTTGGTTTTTACAATCTATTCGAGCATAACAAGTAACAAGATTTATATTTCCTAAGTACCCAACACATGATATCGAGTAGGCCCATTGGTGTGTGGTACAAGGTGAAAACGATAGTCGATTTCACCTTGTTACCACTTGTTTTTAAATTTTAGGATATTTTTCGTTGTATATTATTTAGTATAAAGTTCACAACACACAAAAGCAAAATGGGTAAATACGTACGTATTTACATATTATACAAATATTATTAATAGTATTAGTTTATTCCTAACTTATTTTTATATTTTAAATTTCCTATATAAGACTTACTTTTATATATACACGCATACATACGTACACTTACACATACGTACATATATATATAAATAGGATTATATACATACACACACATATATACACATACATACAATTCCATAAGTAGATTATTCAATAAATTTCAACATAAAATTCAACTTCATTGTAATCTTTAGTGTTTAGCCAGTTTACAATTTTTGTCTTGCATTCATATTTAGAATTAGAATATATATTTAAAGTTTTTTGTGCTTGATTGTATAAATAGCTACTTAATTTTATGAATTGGTGTCTGGAGAAAGAAGTTTTTGTAAGAACAGTTTTTGGTGATATTACGATTTTGCCTTCTACTACTAATGGCGTTATTGTAGGGAACAATTTTATGCATTTTTAAAATAACTTCGAGTATATATAATTTCCTAACGCTTAAAACTTTAGCATCTGAATATAGTTGAGAAGTAGAAAATCTGTATGGTTGGAGTGCATAACTTTAAAAGTGTTCTTTGGGATCTTTCGACCAAGATAAAGTTAGTCTTACTAGCTCCTCCCCATATAGTAATACAATAACAATACTTAAGCGCAGAACTTAAGCAAAAAATATGAAATTATTCATAAACAAATTATTCCTTCAACTAATTATTCAAGTAAAAACTAAACAATAATGTTTGCGCCATAAGACAGATTCTAGTTCCTGTATTCCACAAACAAATCACAGCCGAACCATTACTTTTAACCAATAGAATTGCATAGATTGTTAGATGACGTGATATTCTAGCGTTCGGATTGGATAAGCGGCATGGTTCGGTTCATTTTGTTAGTGGAATTGAACCACAGGATGTCAAGCCAATCAACTGTCTCGCTCTCGCGCGCTATGTTTGTAATCTATCCGTTCGCTTTACTCTCCTTCAGTGAAAGAAATATTTTGGGAACTAATGACTAATGAACTAAAACTACTGAACTAGTTGGGACCAGAATGAATAAGTGAAGGAGATATAATTGCGAAGTGGACTAGTCCGATTGAAGCATTCATTCACGAACGACTCAACTCTAGTGAGAATCTACCCGGTAGGTAACGGTGCCGGGTAGGCGGCGCCGGGCTCAGTAGCACAGCAGCGCCGCCGCCGCGGGTCGCCGGCGGGCGCGGAAGTCGCGACCGCTACGGCGATCCGGGATGGACCACGCCCCTTCAGTGGCCGGGGGGCGTCGTCGGTGGAGGAGACCGGGGCAGGTAGTAAGCCTCCCCCGAGGAGGGCTCCCCTGTGTCGAAGGGGGAGCGGAGGCTGGGGGTTCCCGGAAGGAGCTTGATGTTCCCGGGGGCTCCCTACATGCCTGAGGAAGGCCATCCCTGAGGTTTTTAGTGGGTAGGCCTCCCCCTTCTGGGGAGGAGAGCCCCACATAACCGCCGGCTCGCCACAGCGGGGGTATGCAATTTAATGCATTTTCCTCAGGGGAACAAAAAAAAAAAAGGTGACGGTACCGTGTATATGTTTGACGTATGTGTTGGCCCGGGTCTTCGCGCTCGCCGACGAGCGCGGTGACTGAGCGAGAGACGCGGCTGGTAGCCGGCGGGAGGGACTCGTTTGCGCGAGCGATGGGGTCGGGCGGGTCGGATAAGGCAAGTATCTTACCTAGAAAAAAGGTGGTACTCGTTATCAACATCTGGATTGTATCTTAATCTTCTTTCCAAATCGCTGACTGTGACCACGAGTCCACCAGCTTGATGCTGCCATCTTCAGCTTGGGCGTAGTTGAACCTTGGACTGCCTGGTGCCAATTTCTGTATTACTATGTTCTTGGTGGGCAGGGCTAAGAAGACAAGACAAGAAGTTATATATAAAACTTTTCATTGAATACAAATAAACAACATTGCAATAAAATATATGAGTACAAATTTAAATGGTCGAAAGGCAGACTTATCTTTCAAGAGAGATTTCTTCCCAGCCAACCCTAGATGGTTATGTGATTTTTTTAAAGAAAAATTTGCAGGGACACCGTATTTATATATAATTGTTTTTTAAAATATAAATAATAGAAACGTCATATTTATACTACATACAATAGACACCCATAATACATACATACACATATATATATAAATATATATACAATAAGATCAAGTGCAGAAAGTAGTCTAAGACAAACTACATAGGTAGTGTTCCTTTATCTGCGCGACAGGACGATCGGCGTGATGGGACGGGACGGGATGGAAACGTCGAGGAGGGTCGAATGCGGCGTTCCGCAGGGGTCGGTGTTGGGACCCCTGCTATGGAACCTCGCATACGACGCGGTTCTTCGCACCAGCCTTCCGTGAGTGTCGTCTGCTACGCTGTCGACACTCTCGTCGTGACGACTGGGGCCGACTTCGGGCCGGTGCTCAGCTTGCCAAGCTAGGGGTGGCATGTGTCGTGCGGCCGATCCGCCGGCAGGGTATAAAAATAGCACCTCACAAAACCGAGGCGCTATGGTCCACGACCTTCCTAGGCGCGGGAACCATCCAGCTGCCGGATCCGGGTGGGTGACGCGGTCGGTCCCGGTGGGGCCGTACATCAAGTACCTGGGCCTCACCCTGGACCGCCGCTGGAGCTTCGAGGAGCATTTCGTGCGGTTGGTCCCCCGAGCCAAAAGGGTGGCGGGCGCATTGCATCGCCTGCTGCCTAATCTCGGGGGACCGAGAGATGGAGTTCGCCGCCTGTACGAGGGCGTCGTGCGATCCGTGGTCATGTATGGGGCTTATACGTGGTCTTATGTGGTCACATACATATGTGGTCGCAAGACTGCTCGAGGTCTCTCCGCTGCAGAGCTCTGCTACGGAGCCTGCAGCGGATAATGGCCATACGGATCGCACGAGGCTACCGTACAATCTCGTACGAGGCGGCGACGGTTCTGGGACGCTCCCCCCATTCAACATCCTGACCGACATGTACGCGGCGACGTATGCGTCGCGGCGTATCGACCGGGGAGCGATGAGGGGAGCGCCCTGGAACCCGCCCCGAAGTGCCTAAGCGGGAGTGGCACCGACGGATTGTAGCGGACTGGCGTGCGCAGCTCGAATTACGGATCTGCGCGCGCCAGGGGCCGTTGGTGCCGTACTCCCGCACCTCGAAGCTTGGCTCCACGGGAAGGAGGAGTTCACCTACCGATTGACTCAGATACTCACCGGGCACGGCTGCTTCGGTGAGTATCTGTGTCGAATAGGACAGCAGGGATCAACACATTGCCACCACTGCGCATCCGATCTCGACTCGGCCCAGCACACGCTGGCGGAGTGCCCCGCGTGGGCCTTCGAGCACCGAGTCTTGGTCGCAGAGATCGGGCGAGATCTGTCTCCGCCGGTATTGTGGCAATGCTGGCGAACGAGGAGGTTGGAGGGCTGTGGCCTCCTTCTGTAAAGCAGTGATGCTCCAGAAGGAAGCCGCCGAGCGGGGGTCGGGACATGGCCGATCCCGAGCCGAAATTTTTCAAATATTTCACATATTTTCTTTGGTTGGCACAACCTAAGTAGCATTGCTATCCACCAAAACCCCTTTAAAAATACCTGAATACCTACAGATTAGTTTTTACACAAAAATTTAACAAATTATTTTTTTCTACTAAAATTTTCAAAGGTGTATAAAATTTGTATCGAAACTACTATGGCAAGTTGCTTAAAAAGTTGACGCAACAACCAACATTTCAAAATGGTATAATACTTTACGGAAACTAGCCACAAAAAAATACGTAATCGTATGTCGGTAGGCAGACATTACCAATTTTCCATTTGCTTACAGTTCAAATGTACTCGCTTCTATATTGTGTTCAATTACACATAAATATTCATTGTATAAATATTAATAGATTATTATCCACTTAACCGTTTCCGCTGTCAGCGGCGTCAATGCGTCTTACGATCGGCCATTTCCGAGCGCGCGGATTATCAAATTTTTTTTTTTTTATACTACAACGGTAGCAAAAAGGCTTACGGCCTGCCTGATGGTAAGCAGTCACCGTCGCCTATGGACGCTTGCAACACCAGGGGCATCACAAACGCTTTGCCGACCTTTTTAAAAACCTATTTACTCCCTTTTTGAAACCCCCATACTGTAATCCCCGGGGAAAGCCTCAGCAGGGAGCTCGTTCCACAATCGGAGCGTGCGCGGAAGGAAATTACGTTGAAACCCGCACTGTGCGTGACCATTTAGGCTCCAGCATGTGAGGATGAACACCCTGCCGATGGCGAGCGGTGCGATGGTAGAATGTGGCCGTGGGCATCATGTCGAACAATTCTTTGGAACACAACCCGTTGTATAAGCGATAGAAAAACACACAAAGAGGCACAGTCTCTTCTCAGACTTAAGGGCTCAATACCGCATGTGAGTATGGGATCGTCAACGATACGCTCAGCGCGTCTTTGGACCGAATCAAAAGGATCAAGTTGGTATCGAGGTGCTCCCGCCCACAGGTGACAGCAGTACTCCATATGGGGCCTGACTTGCGATTTGTATAATAGCAGTCGTTGCCTCGGAAGGAAGTACCGCTTAGCTCTGTTAAGCACACCTAGTTTTTTAGAAGCCAACTTGACCTTGTCATCTAAGTGACTTCGGAATTGAACGTCACTGGAGATGTTGACACCGAGGATCCCAATACTCTTCGAGATGTTCAAGTTGTGTGTTCTGGAATTGTGGGGCTACAGTGAATGGGGCTTTTTAGCGGTGAACGCACAAACTTGTGTCTTAGAGGGGTTAAATCGGACTAAATTGTCCCGCCCCCAATCGGAGACTCTGGTTAGTGTACTCTCGATTTCAGACACAAGTTGTTCACGACTTTCCTCCACAATGGAACGAGGGGTATTTGCACGGCCCGTGTAAACAGCATCTCCAGTGCTGTCGTCCGCATAGCAATGGATGCCGCCAAGCGACAGCATATCATTGATATGCAGCAGAAACAGTGTTGGAGATAGCACAGAGCCTTGTGGGACGCCAGCATTAATTATCGAGTTTCAGAGCAGCTGCCGTCAACTACGGCTCTAATGCTCCTCCCGGATAAAAAGCTAGCAATCCATTTGCATAACCCCTCGGGGAGTCCGTAAGATGGCAACTTCGATAGAAGACCCCGGTGCCAGACCCGATCGAACGCCTTCGCTATATCCAGGCTAACTGCCAATGCCTCACCTCGAGTCTCAATGGCAGATGCCCAACGGTGGGTGAGATACACTAGAAGATCACCAGTCGAGCGACCGTGGCGAAAGCCGTATTGGCGGTCGCTGATCATATCGTGTTCTTCTAGGTATCTAAGGAGCTTAATGTTGATCACACGCTCCATCACCTTTGAGAGAAGGAGGTTTATAGCAATAGGCCTGTAATTCGATGGGTCTGATCTATCGCCCTTTTGGGCACCGGGTGTACATTTGCCATCTTCCATGAAGACGGTACCTGCCCTAAATGGTAGGAAAGCATGAAAAGTCGCGTTAGTACAGGACACAACTCTGGAGCGCACTGTTTTAACACCACTGCCGGTATACCGTCTGGCCCACTCGATTTCTGAACGTCGAGAGAAAGTAGCTCCCGCCGGACTTCCTTTTGTGTTATCCGGATTTCCGCATGGAGTAACCACACCGCGGGATGGTAGGTGGCGTGGCGTTCCCATCGTCGATCATAGTCGAGTTTGAGGCAAAGAGTTTACCCAAGATATCGGCTTTCTCTTTAGCACTATGGGCCAAGTTGTTACTGGCATTTCGGAGTTTTGAATAAAACAGTTGAAACTCGGTAGAACTGCACGAGCTATATCGCAACAAAAAATACCCACGGATAGAGGAGAGTTTAGCGCAAAAACATTATATACATTAACTTTCTAACCATTGTATTTTAGTAGAAATAAACGTGGAACTTGAAGAAGCGGAGTTATTTTGAAAGTTTCATTTTAATTTAGTTTATTCGCAATTTCTTTTGAATTTATATCCTTCAATTTTTGAATTAAACTACATTAAATTCTCTTTCGTTAAATACTAATATGTAGATATTTAGGCACAAATTCAAATTATGAAATAAAATAAACAAACTTACCTCTCCTCAAAACGAAATCACCTCAGAAAATTAATTATTCAGACTACAAAGCATACTGTGGTGACATCTATGATTTTTTAGGTGGAATGATTAATAGAATCCAACTCTAAAAGCATATTCTGTCGTCACAGGTCAACAGGTGCGCTTTATACAGTTTACTAGACACATTGTACCATTTTACGTTGGATACTAAACTATCCACGAACGTAAGTTTACAGTTTTTTTTTTTTTATAATAAGGTATCCACGGACGGTTGACCAGGAGACCTATATTTGAATTATGAATGCGATTTCGAAATCTTTGTGGTGGGTGGGTGGGTTGGTGACTTTGAGGTCACGGATTCCTAAACATCCAATTTTTTGAAAGTCGATCGCAGGACTGCCAACATAGATAAAATACACACATAAATGTACGAGTTCGGTTCCCCGCAGAATGTAGCCGCTGCCGGTTATTGCCGGCTTAATCATTATTATGGTTATTATATACATATATATATATATATATATATATATAATATATATATATATATATATATATATATATATATATATATATGTATATTGTATATATAGACTGAAAAATCAAACAAAACAGATAAAATTTCCACAAGTATGACTTGATTACGAGTGGGTGAGGGCACTCGTAATGAAATCACACCTGTGACTAAGGTAGTCACATCAGTGATATTCAAAAATATGAATTATTGAAAATCGGTGATTATTAGTCACATCGGTGATTTCGAAGTCGCATTCGTAATTCAAAAATAGGTCTCCAGAATTATCGAATTGCGGTTTTGTTTGGAGGGTTTTTCGTATTTATTTAGAAAGCAAGAGAGCAATCTTAACGATGTTTTAGTCAGTAAATATTAAACTAAATAATATCATAGTTTTAGCAAGATATTTAGTCGTGATTAATTACAAAATTCTGACGTAAAATAACCGGCCAAGTACGTGTCGGACTCACGCACAAAGCCGGACTCCGTACCATTAATTTATGAAATTAAAGGTAGCGGTTTACGACTTACAAGATATTAAAAAAAACTACTTACTAGATCTCGTTCAAAACAATTTTCGTTGGTAGTTTTTATAGTAACCATACATGATATGTTTTAGAAGTTAGGGGGGGGGGGGGCAACTTTTTTCCACTTTGGAAACGTCTGTCTGGAAACAATTCGGTTTAGAAAAAAAAATTAGAAACCTTGATATCATTTTGGAAGACCTATCCATAGATACTCTATATATGTGTTTGATAAAAAAAAATTTTTGAGTTTCAGTTCTAAGTATGGGAGCGCCCAATATTTATTATTATTTTTTATTTTTGCATCAAAATCTTAATGCGGTTCACAGAATACATCTACCTACCAAGTTTCAACAGTATAGCTCTTATAGTTTCGGAAAAAAAATGGCTATGACATACGGACGGACAGACGGACAGACAGACATGACGAATCTATAAGGGCTCCATTTTTTTTTTATACCACGTTGGTGGCAAACAGGCCTACGGCCCGCCTGATGGTAAGCGGTCACCGTAGCCTATGGACACTTGCAACACAAGGGGTGTCACTCGCACGTTGCCGAACTTTCAAAAACCTATTTACTCCCGTTTTGAGGAACCCCATACTGTAGCCCTCTGGGAAAACCTCGGCAGGGAGCTCATTCCACAAACGAAGTGTACGCGGGAGGAAATTCCTCTGGAAACGCACTGTGCGAGACCATTTAGGTTCCAGTGTGTGGGCATGAACTCCCTGTCGATGGCGAGCGGTGCGATGATAGAAAGAGGCCGTGGGCATCATATCGAATAACTCTTCAGAACACAACCCATTATACAGGCGGTAGAACACACATAAGGAGGCAGTGTCTCTCCTAAGACTTAGAGGCTCGATACCGCCTGTGAGTACGGGATCGTCGACGAGCCTCACAGCGCGCTTTTGAACCGAGTCTAGGGGCCCAAGCTGATACCTAGGTGCTCCCGCCCAGAGATAGCAGCAGTACTCCATATGGAGCCGGACTTGCGACTTATATAGTACTAGTCTTTGCCCCGGTGTGAAGTACTACTTCGCCCTATTGAGCACACCGAGTTTTTTTGATGCCAGCTTGGCCTTGGCTTCCAGTTGACTTCGGAACTGAACGTCGCTGGAGATGTCAACACCAAGGATCCTGGATCTGATTTAAATGTAACCAACACATAACGCAATAATAATCATTTTCTATAGCGCTTAAATTTAAAAAGTTATAATGTTTTAAATACCATTGAAGAAACCAAAATTTCATAGTTAAGGCCCTATTATTAATTTTTCAAGTTAATATATAAATAGGCAATTATAATTCAGTCAATTAATTTACCTGACACGGCAGTCACAGCCAAGATCAATATTAGTGCACGCGCCATCTTGAAAATTCTCACTAATAAATTTTCTTCGCGATTCACGATGGAACTATCTCAACAACGAATCTGTTCTACTTCCAACGTTACTAACCTGCTTATAATAAATATATATTGTTTCGTTATCTCTGTCCGTATCTTTAATTAGTCTTATCTTATAATACATTGATCTCATTATCAAGTAATCTATTCTCATGACGTGTCATTTAGGGTGATCTATCATTCTGGTTTAAATTTCTTTTGCACGTCCTAACGTTAGGGTTCTAACGTATTAGAATTATAAATTAACTACTAATGGACTGTAAACACTTTAGTTGATAAATATTAAGGGTATTTATTTTTTTAATTTATTAATTTTAATTGGCTTACTGATTGTGCAGTTTCGTCCGCGATCTATTTACATGACGACCTCCATAGTCGAGTGGATAGTACGCCGGTTTCACTGGTGTCGCCATCTCTGAGGTCCCGGGTTCGAGTCCAGGTGGGGGCAGACGTTTGTGTGATGAATGCCAGCATTTGTACCTTAGTCATGGTTGTTGATATATGTTTGTATAAAAAATATGATAATATATGTATGTCTATCCGTTGCCCTAAATCCCATATCACACGCCTTATAGAGCTATATTATATATTATATTCATATCGATCATAGTCGCACGACGTGAGATTTGCATAAACGTAGTGACGGCACTTAGTGAGTCAAACACCTAGCTAAACTTCCCTTCGCAACCCTTCCGCCCCTATCATAGGTTATTTAGGATTAGGATTTCTCAATTCTCGAGCTTTTTTATTTCTCGGAGTACGAGAATTCTCGACCACTATTTCTCGAGAATTCCCGGGTTGTCGAGATACATGGAAATTTTTAAAAATATGTGTGTTTTAACAATAAATCTACGCTTTTTATGCAATATTCAACAACATTTATCAATCAACAACATTTATTATTAGTTTCAATTGACTTCAACTTAAGTAAGTATATACATTTATTATTAAACGAAATAAAATCTAGCGAGATCTTTTGTCATTATTTTTACACACAATTTTAGGACTAAATAGTCTTCATGTTTGGGAAAAAACTAATAAAATATCTACTAAAGAACAATGCCATCATGTCACCACAATATAATTTAGTACCTTACATTACATACTATATAATTTACTTTAGTCTCGGTCTGTACTACAAACTTTTCTATTAAAATGTATAATTGAAACGACAGTTTTTGATTGAATTAGTATAAAAATCAAACAATCAGACGCTTCATAATTACAATGAATAACAATAAGGTACAGGTAACTTATTTTAGTCCAACTTTTCGATATAAATTTTCAATATTTTGTTATATCGCACTAATAATACAATAGTGTATCAACTCAAAATCGAATATTTTCAGATCAACAAAAAACTTATTACTCACTTCATGTAATAGTTGCAAATTGAATAACTGTCACATAAGTTTTTTAATTTATCCTTATCTGTTTTTGCACTAATCGAACGACGGTCTTGATCACGCGTGAGGAATCAAATTTTGCGTGTGTTTATAGTATTATGTCAAGTACGACGTTTTGAGTTGATACACTATTGTATTATTAGTGCGATATATAGCCTTTTTGTTTACGTAAGTATACTTAAGAATCTAATAAATAATTAATAATCAGACTAATTATAATCACAATTTAAAGAGGAAACTGCTCCAAAAGCTAGCCCACTAGGTATTTTTATTATTTAGGAATAAGCTTGCAAAAATACGAGGGCATTTAAAGCATTATCTGATAGTCGGTTTTATATTAAGTTTTAAAAATTTTGACTTAATTTCTCGATTTCTAGACCACTTTTTTCTCGCCTCGAGTAAGGCAAAATTTCTCGGAATTCTCGATTCGAGAGTCTCGCAGAGAAATCTATTTAGGATTGGTTAAGCTTAATTCACCGAAAAGACTTCGCGGTACAGTTCCAGTGATATGAATCAAATGAGATTTCGCCAAGGGTGATCGCCAGGTTACGTGTGTGCGCCCCTCCAATAGTACCGGTTAACTTCTACATTCCTTCCTACCTACCTATTTTTGAATTACGAATGCGATTTCGAAATCACCGCTGACTATTTAGTCACTTTGAGGTCACGGATTCCTGAACATCCAATTTTTGAAAGTCGATCGCAGAGCTGCCAACATAGATAAAGTACACACATAAATGTAAGAGTTCGGTTCCACGCAGAATGTAGCCGCTGCCGGTTATTGCTGGCTTAACCATTATATAATATATATACTACATTCATAATATATATAAGACTGAAAAATCAAACAAAACACAGATAACATTTCCACAAGTATGACTTGATTACGAGTGGGTGAGGGCACTCGTAATGAAATCACACCTGTGACTAAGATAGTCACATCAGTGATATTCAAAATAAAAATTATTGAAAATCGGTGATTATTAGTCACATCGGTGATTTCGAAGTCGCATTCGTAATTCAAAAATAGGTCTCCTGTACAAAAAATATTAGCGCTAATAAAACCCTAACAATTCATATTTGATGCTAAGTATCTACCAGCCCTAGATCGGTTTACGAATACTACGCAGCTATTGTCTATGGAATTTAACATGTTCTGTAGATATTGTATCAGATACACGAAATCTATTAGACAATGCATTAGATATACGTGTTCAATTCAATTTCTGTATTGACATGTATTATTTATCTGTGCAAAACGCACTTTTATGATCGTAAAAATTAATAATTTCAGACTTAGATATAACTGGCTTCGCACGGGTGCAATTAGGATTCAGCCAGCGTTTTTGCAATATAAGCGTAAAAAAACGTGTTCATTTACGACATCACATTAGAAACCTCTAAATTTATCAGTGTTTTCTACTACGAGCGCTACTACTTATGTATCCGGAATAGAAAAATGAAACAAACGTATATGGCTAAATATGGGTTTATTGTTTTTCAAAGTATTCTCCGCGATGATCGATACACTTTTGCATACGTTGAAAACCAATTTTTATAGCATTTTTTCCACTCTGATTGCGGTATCGCTGAAACGTGCTGAACGCGTCGACGGCATCTTCACGGGTCAAAAATCGTTGACCACGTAATTTATTCATTACATTTGGAATAAATAGAAATCATTAGGTGCCAAGTCTGGGCTATACGGTGGATGACCCATCAATTCTATTTTTTGACCCTCCAAAAATGTATTTGTTTCGCGTGATGTGTGACAGCTGGCATTGTCGTGGTGTAGAATGATTCTGCGTCTGTTTTTACGTATTTCTTCAAATACTTCCGGCAAACAAATGGTCGTGTACCACTCCGAATTGACCATTTTACAATTCTCCAGTGGTATTGTAGCCACATGACCATTAATATCAAAAAAGCAGGCCACCATTTGCTTTAAAGTGCTTTTTGCACGAGTCACTTTCGTAGGGTTCGGCTCATTTTGAAACACCCAAACTATAGATTGTTGCTTAGTTTCGGATCGTACGCATAGATCCAAGATTCATCACCTGTGTAGATGTTATAAACAGAGTCACCTCCGTATAATTTTTTTCTAACATATTCTTGCACCATTCGACACGAGATTCTTTTTGATGCTGAGTTAAGTTGTGCGGTATCCAATTAACGCGAACAAATTTTTTTTACGAACAAATATTCATGTAATATTTTATTAATGCTTGTCATACATATGCCCAGAGTAGCCTCTATTTCGCGATACGTAACATGACGGTCTTGCATAATTAGTTTTCGTACGGCTTCAATGTTTTGTGGCACAACGACTGATATCGGGCGACCTTACTTAACTTCGTCCGTGAGCTTACTCCATCCACGATTGAACTCACTAAACCAGTGATACACAGTGGTTTTTGATGGAGCTTCAACACTAAAAGTTGAAGTTAATTGATCTACGCACTGTTGTTGCGTTAAACCACGTTGAAAATCGTAATAAATCATAGCACGAATATTTTCACGTGTGAGTTCTATCATTTCAGCGATATGACATTTTAAACCAATCAGAAACAAAACACTAGCGGTACATAAGGAAAAAAAATAGCGGCCAGTATTTCAAAAAAAGAACGAATTTTACCATGGAGGTCATATATTGGTTTAAAAATGTTGAAATCCCAGATTCCGGATACTTAAGTAGCAGCCCTCGTATATTATGCATGTATTATACATGTCGCAGCCAACTGGTTAAAAAAGCCGTTCAATCAAACAACTAGCCCTTTGACTCAACAACGTCATTCAATCACACAACTATACGTCGTTTAGCCAACTTGTTGATTGCAACGTTCAACATTACAGCTAGACGACGCTTAGCCAACTGATTAAATGGCAAATTAACTAAGGAGACCATTAGTTTAGTACTTCATTTGAGAGAATAGGAAGACTTTTTGTAATTTCTTGAGAGGTTATTCTTTAATTAACTTTAAGAGGTGACCAACAGTTTGATGAAATAAGTGAAAATGAAAAACAAATTATTAATTAAAATATTGTTTATTGCACCAAGCAAAAAATTAAAAACTCAAAAATTTACGAAGCAAGAATCATTTCATAGTCCCGTAATTTCTACTCGAATATTTGTTTAAATTTTGATTCACTCGTAAGCGACCTTATAATTTCTATGTCTTTAAACATGTGTAACGTATATTTACTACTTACTTTCCGAAAAATATCATAAAAACAATCACAAACCACGGCCAGTTGACGCCATATTGAGAACAAACCGCACCTAGCGCTGCGGTGGTGAGCGCTGAACTAATTAAATTAGACGGCGGTTTTTGGATCAGCTTGGAAGTGTTGAACGTTTTGAGCGACTCAAATATTCAATTCAAATTCAAATTCAAAATCATTTATTCAGTCTGGGCTGTTACGAGCACTTGTGAATGTCGAAAAGCTACGCCATCGGTTCGCAAATCTACGGCGGGAGACCTTGTACTGAGAAGAACCGGCAAGAAACTCAGCACGGGCTGTTTTTTTTTCCCTGTATTAAATAGATACAGAGTCGTCAATTTGGAAAATGACTTCAAATAAAAATCCCGGAATTCCGGTACTGTAGAACACTTTGGTAAATACGTATGCATAGTTGTATAAATGAACCCGGAGTCTCGGTCTTTCGAAAATAAATACCACGTGCTAATTTAGTAAATTTCAAACAATATCACTACGTTAAATTTGTAGTCCCGTATTTTCCCGGGATTTTTATTTAACAAAATGTATTTTAAAAAGCCGCTTCCATAATTTGTGAGCCAAAAATTAACTTTAGGTAAATATGCATCCGATTATCCGATCTCTAATTATAATACACTAATACATAATAGCCTAAATCTTATTAGCGAAAATGTATAACGAAGATATAACTTTCTAAATAACCTTTCTCGGCAGCCTTCTGCTTAACCACGAGTAGGTTCCATCAACATAGGCTGGAGCTATTTGGGTGTGCCACGCCTCTTTTAGAGCATATGCTTTCTTTATAGGGCAGCGCTAACTGCGCCTCTCCTGAGGTGCGGTCTTCCTTGTCACGTCAAGCTATAGGGTCATTAGGATCAACGGCTCAGGCTGAGTTTAGTCGGTAGCTTTTTCGGTTCGATCCACCTCGATTCGTCATGAGTCTGACATAATCACGCGATTCACGCCGATTCACAGCCTTTCTAAAGAGAAAAAATAGTACATTATGGTACAAGTGTGTAATGTTGGTGATTACCGCTGAGGCGCATTGAGGCCCGAGCCGTCAGACGAGGGTCTTAAGGAGCCGAGGACGGTAATCATCAGTACACACGTGTATCATATAACGTTTTTCAACACACTTTCTGAATAAAATAATACTTAAATAAAAAACCATTTTCTTCATAAATTGTATTTGCAGACATCTTAATTAATAACTAACTAAATAACTTCAAAAGAGAAAACGAGACGAGTTGTGAAAAATGTTTCGTAATGGCGGGAAAAATTAATCAGTTTTCCTATGCGCGCGCATCGGCCTCTTTTTTTTGGGCTTTTCGCGGATAGCTTTTTTAGCGCAAATGTAAGCGTAACTCAACCAATAATATAAAAAAAAAAAACTATTACTCACTCGTGAATAATAGTAATGAAAAAGTCACAGTTTGATTATAGGTGTCATTATGTGCCTAATTGCCATGGGATTAGAGCCACTTTATGAGGAAGTGTGTTGAAAAAATACATTACTTATCATTATTATTAAACATTACTTATCAAACGGAATACAGCATTTAAAATTAACATGATTATGTTGTTATTATAAGATAAGATAAATGTCAGACCCAAATAACTTCGGTTCAGTGCAAATTAAACAGATTAGAATAATATTTGGATTATATTTTTAAACGAGTAGCAAGGGATGAATGAAGACGCTCATGAATGTGGAGGGAGCAAGAGAAGTGTGCCAGGATCGTAGCAAGTGGAGAGAGGTGGTCTCTGCCTACCCCATTGGGAACAAGGCGTGACCTATATGTATGGATGTAAAAGTGGAGGAAGCATGAGAAGTGTACCAGGATCGTAGCAAGTGGAGAGAGGTGGTCTCTGCCTACCCCATTGGTAACAAGGCGTGACATATATATGTATGTATGTAAAAGTGGAGGAAGCAAGAGAAGTGTGCCAGGATCGTAGCAAGTGGAGAGAGGTGGTCTCTGCCTACCCCATTGGGAACAAGGCGAGACATATATGTAAGTAAAAGTGGAGGAAGCAAGAGAAGTGTGCCAGGATCGTAGCGAGTGGAGAGAGGTGGTCTCTGCCTACCCCATTGGGAACAAGGCGTGACATATATGTATGTATGTAAAAGTGGAGGAAGCAAGAGAAGTGTGCCAGGATCGTAGCAAGTGGAGAGAGGTGGTCTCTGCCTACCCCATTGGGAACAAGGCGTGACATATATGTATGTATGTAAAAGTGGAGGAAGCAAGAGAAGTGTGCCAGGATCGTAGCAAGTGGAGAGAGGTGGTCTCTGCCTACCCCATTGGGAACAAGGCGTGACATATATGTATGTATGTAAAAGTGGAGGAAGCAAGAGAAGTGTGCCAGGATCGTAGCAAGTGGAGAGAGGTGGTCTCTGCCTACCCCATTGGGAACAAGGCGTGACATAATATATGTATGTATGTAAAAGTGGAGGAAGCAAGAGAAGTGTGCCAGGATCGTAGCAAGTGGAGAGAGGTGGTCTCTGCCTACCCCATTGGGAACAAGGCGTGACATAAATGTATGTATGTAAAAGTGGAGGAGCAAGAGAAGTGTGCCAGGATCGTAGCAAGTGGAGAGAGGTGGTCTCTTCCTACCCCATTGGGACAAGGCGTGACATATATGTATGTATGTAAAAGTGGAGGAAGCAAGAGAAGTGTGCCAGGATCGTAGCAAGTGGAGAGAGGTGGTCTCTGCCTACCCCATTGGGAACAAGGCGTGACATATATGTATGTATGTAAAAGTGGAGGAAGCAAGAGAAGTGTGCCAGGATCGTAGCAAGTGGAGAGAGGTGGTCTCTGCCTACCCCATTGGGAACAAGGCGTGACATATATGTATGTATGTAAAAGTGGAGGAAGCAAGAGAAGTGTGCCAGGATCGTAGCAAGTGGAGAGAGGTGGTCTCTGCCTACCCCATTGGGAACAAGGCGTGACATATATATGTATGTATGTAAAAGTGGAGGAAGCAAGAGAAGTGTGCCAGGATCGTAGCAAGTGGAGAGAGGTGGTCTCTGCCTACCCCATTGGGAACAAGGCGTGACATATATGTATGTATGTAAAAGTGGAGGAAGCAGGAGAAGTGTGCCAGGATCGTAGCAAGTGGAGAGAGGTGGTCTCTGCCTACCCCATTGGGAACAAGGCGTGACATATATGTATGTATGTAAAAGTGGAGGAAGCAAGAGAAGTGTGCCAGGATCGTAGCAAGTGGAGAGAGGTGGTCTCTGCCTACCCCATTGGGAACAAGGCGTGACATATATATGTATGTATGTAAAAGTGGAGGAAGCAAGAGAAGTGTGTGCCAGGATCGTAGCAAGTGGAGAGAGGTGGTCTCTGCCTACCCCATTGGGAACAAGGCGTGACATATATGTATGTATGTAAAGTGGAGGAAGCAAGAGAAGTGTGCCAGGATCGTAGCAAGTGGAGAGAGGTGGTCTCTGCCTACCCCATTGGGAACAAGGCGTGACATATATGTATGTATGTATTTTTTAAACACATAATTGTGTTGTTATTGTAAATTTTGCTTGAAGCTGAAGCTTAGAATTTTTTATACCCTTTTTTAATTGCAGTTTTTTTTTAATATTTACTTTAGATAGGAACACTTTGTTTTGCACAACAAATTAAAGAGGTTGGAATATAGATATATTTAAGATATATACACATATATATACGTGTACATATATATTTGACGACACGTATAGCGCAGTGGTCGAGTAATCGGCTTCTATGCAACTTCTATTCAATTCCCGCACGAGACAGATATTTTGTATGACCTACAAAAATTTGTTCCCTGTGCCTGTGCCTAAATTCTAAGAACCATATATACGCAAATCACTTTTCATTTCTTGTTCTCCCCGTCACTACAGTTATTAAATATACATACATACATATATAACTTAGGCCAGGATAACCCAGGATAACGGCAAGTGTCACGAAGGTGCCACTGGCGTTGCGGGGGCAATGTCGGGGGGAAATGTCGGACTGCACGCGGCCAGAGCGCTCTGACCACGTGACCTGCCGACTAAACTCAGCCTGTGCCTAAGGGGCCATCCATAAATTACGTCACACGGTTAGGGGGAGGGAGGGGGTTGACCAAGTGTGACATTGTGTGACAAGGGGTGAGGGATCTTAAATTTCGTGACGTCACATTTCAAAATCTATTATAAGCTAACTGTTAAAACGCCAAACTTTAAATAATTACTATTAGTATGAAAAGTGCTGGAAATATTAACTTTTATTGTAAAGTCTGTATACTCTCATAAATAAGTAAAGAATAGTGTCTTCTTCTATCTATTAATAGGGGTACTCCTGAAACGTACTATTTTTCTAATTGATTATAGTAAGTGATTTTAAAAATATTATAAGAAAAACTTGAAATGACCATATATGTATTTAATATAAGTAATCGTTTTTTGTTTTGTTAATTGATTTGATGTTAATTTTGTTAAAATGAAAATAAAAACTTGATTTTTCTAATTTTGTTAAAAACGTCACACTAGGGGGGGGGGAGTCTCACAAATGTGACTAGCTGTGACAAGGACGGGGGAAGGGGCAAAAAATTACGAAATTCGTGTGACGTAATTTATGGATGACCCCTAAATTCTAATTCTAATTCATATATACGCAAATCGTGAGAGCGACCACCCTCAGGAGAGGAGCGATGTAGCGCAGACCCATAAAACGGGCCCAAAAGCGCTAGAAGAGGCGCGGGAAGCCAAAGTGGCGCATTTGCTACACTCCATACATATTTCCCTAGGTTCCTCGACTTTCATTACAACTCTTTTTTTTTATACCACGATGGTGGCAAACAGGCCTACGGCACGCCTGATGGTGAGCGGTTACCGTAGCCTATGGCACTTGCAATGCCAGGGGTGTCACTTGCGCGTTGCCGACCCTTCAAAAACCTATTTACTCCCCTTTTGAAGAACCCCATACTGTAGCCCTGCGGGAAAACCTCGGCAGGGAGCTCATTCCACAAACGAAGTGTACGCGGGAGGAAATTCCTTTGGAACCGCACTGTGCGGGACCATTTAGGCTCCAGTGTGTGGGCATGAACTCCCTGTCGATGGCGAGCGGGTGCGATGATAGAAACTGGCCGTGGGCATCATGTCAAACAATTCTTCAGAACACAACCCATAGAACACACATTAAGGAGGCAATGTCTCTCCTAAGACTTAGAGGCTCGATACCGCCTGTGAGTACGGGATCGTCGACGAGTCTCGCAGCGCGCTTTTGAACCGAGTCTCTGACGCTGCTCCCCTAAAAAGTTGAACATTCAAACACAATACATTTATTACTTACTAGCGACCCGCCCGGCTTCGCACGGGTGCAGTGAAAAAATGGTTATGGTGGGTTATCCCTAAGAGATAGACATATACCATCGCGGACTTTTTTGTGGATTTTTGTAAGTTGTTACAATACTAGTAGTACATTATTTTGGTCTATCTCGTAGGGTTCAGCCAGCGTTTGCAATATAAGCGCAAAAAAACGTGCTTATTTACGACATCACATTAGAAACCTTTAAATTTATCAGTGTTTCTCTACTATATTATGCATTTATTATACATACAACCTTCCCTAAGAATCACTCTATCTATTAAAAAAAAAACCGCGTCAAAATCCGTTGCGTAGTTTTAAAGATCTAAGCATACATACGGACATACAGCGAAAGCGACTTTGTTTTATACTATGTATTGATTGATAATAATTGTACATAAATACAATAGAATTACACGTTATCAATAACATCGTCTCACGCAATTTAATGCGCCTGCACATTTAAATTTTCCGTTCATATTTCTATAGCAACAACGGAAAAATTTGTCACCGTACAAAAAGTTTATAATTAATTACACATTTTTTTACAACTGGAGCAAAGCAAATGTTTGCCTGAAAATGATGAATAAGTCAATGTTTATATAAAGAAATCTATTTATTATATTTTTCTTATGTAACTCATGTTACTTATCTACGAGTATACTTACTAATATTATAAAGCTGAAGAGTTTGTTTGTTTGTTTGAAGGCGCTAATCTCTGGAACTCCTGTTTCGAATTGAAAAATTCTTTTTTTATTGAATAGCCCATTTATCGAGGAAGGCTTTGGGCTACGCTGCGACTAATAGGAGCGAAGAAATAATGGAAAATGTGGAAAAAACGGGGGGAATTATTCATCTTTCAGGGCTTCCGTTGCGTGCGCTGCAAAAACGGTTCTAGATACCAAAAAAATATGTATGAAAGAATTATTCCTTTTGAAGTTATCTAAATAAATGTCCTTGACAGTATATGTCTATCTTTTAATGTTAACTCACTAGAATCGTTTTTATGGTGATCAAATTTGGATATGTCGCGTTGTCAAGATCAGGTAACAGCCGAGGTGGTTGTTTGCAAAAAATAAATATGATGCTCAAAATAAATATTCCACGGGGACGAAGTCGCTGGCACAGCTAGTGTAATAATAAATATGAATACTACTTAACTCTATCTTGCCTTAACCAGCCGGACAGAGTGGAGTCGCAAGAGCAGATACTCGAAGGGTGGAAGTGTAATAATGTCATAACGCCGACGGCGTCTCGCTCGCTGTCACAGACACATCTCTCTACACCCTGAGCCGTTCACACCAATGTTGCTCTCTTCGCACCAATATTGGTCTGTTATTTTGGAGTGCCCATTTAGTAAGCGGCCAGTCACCACCTGCCATAATTCAATCAATTAGGAGGCTTTGAGAAGGCAGGAGACCGAAGTCTCTTCCATACTCCGTCCTCATTACCACCGAAATCGAAATGCAATAGTCCAAAAACGTTTTGATCAGTAGGACATAGACATAACTTTATTTTGCAACCTTGACACAAATATTAAACCAGAACATTATTACTAAAATACGTAGGTAACATTGTGCCCTAGTAGCAAACAGGCTCCGGCTATTGGAGCGTTCAAAAATGCTTCACATTTGAAAGCTATATTCTAACCCGAGTAACATAAGCTACTTTTTATCCCGACAAAGACACACAGAGAGCAAGAAACAGAAAAAACTACTGCTAGATTTTCATGCATTAATTCATTCAATAGATAGAGTGATTCTTGAGCAAGTTTCGCGGTATTTTTATATATCGGAAAAACACATAGTCACACGGAAGTAATGACAATAGTTTCTGTGCATCGACTTCCGTGTATCTGTAGCTGGGCAATTTCTCATGATGCTTAACAGATTAGACCCACTTTGTATACACCACACACATTTCATAAAGAATATTTATACTCGCCACACATTGTGTTTATGGGCAAAACAGGTCTCGGCTCATCGTTGTGCTTCATATAATACAACCTAGCTGCATAAGACCTTGAGAGG
Organism: Scirpophaga incertulas; assembly: GCA_036419045.1. NCBI lineage: Eukaryota > Metazoa > Arthropoda > Insecta > Lepidoptera > Crambidae > Scirpophaga > Scirpophaga incertulas. The sequence goes on along the minus strand of JAYEAL010001218.1, from coordinate 6,146 downwards.
GTAAGAACCAGAAAGCAGTCTTTTTTTTTTTTAACAGACAAACCTAACAGACATATTTACATTTAATAAATAAAGCGCAATACGTGAATGTTAGGCTATAATGTTATTTTATATTTCAACAATACATGGACCAATTCGGCCAATAGTTTCTTTGTTAATGGGTTGAAGTCTTTAGGCTGCATTTCTCATGATGAGATAAAATTCGAAATACTTTGGTATACTCCACAACACATTTCATAAAGAATATTTATTTCTCGCCACACATTACGTTTATGGGCGAGGTGCGCTTTATCTTTTCTACATAAATTACAATACGCAGAAGACCTTTGTCTGGAAAGAACCGGAAAGAAGCTATTTTTTTCTAAATGTATTTTAAACAGAGTTTTCTCCAACATTTTAAGAAAAGAATAACGGAAAGTTGAGGGCTATGGAAGTTATTGCTATTTCAATCAACGCCTGGAACAATTCGGCAATTCTTATTTTGTTAATGTTCGTTGAATTCAAAATTTTACAATGATAAAATTCGAATAATTATCGGAAAGTACCCTAAAAACAGCCCTTTTATTTATCCCATGCCAAACGTTTTCTAACTAAAATGTACAGTCGAATTGAGCTTTATTGTTATTGGTAGTAAAGTTCATATGCAATCACTCCACTGTTGTTAAGCAATGGTCGTCGTTTTCCTAACATCAAAGAGTCAATTTGCGCTTTATTAACGCTACATATAGTTGAAATTCAATCATATCTATCAAAACAGTGTGCGTGCGTGCGTTGGAGCACAGAATACATAGTTGGAGGATTTAATGTCACATTCCAAAATTGAATAGCCACAAAATGTAATAGGTCATTTAGACTTTTTTGCGATTTGGTTGGCTATGCGACATTATCTATAAAAATAATTAGGAACAAAAAACTGCCACTGTACAAATCTTTTTGACAGGACGAAGTCTGTCGGGTCCGCTAGTACTGTAATATGTGTGACTGTGTATATTTTGTTGTATGTTGTGACTGCCTTAAAAAATGTTATATTCTATAGGTTAAGGATTTGTAATATTTAGGTGTAATATTATAACAATTGCTGGTACTACTTACAATAAATAAAATAAATAAATAGAGTCGTAAATTAGAAGCTGGCCTCAGATAAATAGTCTGAACCCAACTTTTTTACATGTTTAAACAAATTACACATTATATATAATAATTATACATTACGATATTAGTGCGTTATGATGGTTATAACATGCGAGGCGGAATTTCAGGCCGAGCCGAAGGCGTTTGCGTAACTGAGCCGAACATGTTATAACCAATACGCACGTATATCGTACGACGTTTTTTTAACATATTTGCGAGGAAATAGAAAAAAAAAAACGATTTAAAAACTAATCAATTGTTAATGTACACGGTGCTTTCCCGCCTTTTTACGTGACTGGTGTCACACAACTAATTTTATTATTTCATGTAAGTCGGGGCTGATGTGCATCACTGCGACCTATTAAAAATCTATTGTGACCAGCCTCCTGTTGTAGGTTCCATGTAGGCCGTACAGTAGCTCCCTTAACTGGGCACTGACCAAGAAAGATAGGATGTTCCCAGTTCGGATTGGTTTTTATTTCATCTGGGTCAAGGATGTGTTTCCCCAGGTGTCTGTTTCTTTTTGAATCAGCGGTTCACAGTAGCACAAAGATGTGTATTGATGTGTTTCACGCTCTTTGTTCGCAGACTCTGCATGTGTCAGTGTCTTAAGTTTCATGTTGTGAAGGTGTCTATTCAACATGCAGTGACCGGTCAAAGCCCTAACCATCACGCTCAAGTTACTCCTGTTTAGCTTTAATAGCTCGTCAGTGCGTTTGCGGAGTATGGTTTTCGATTAGTGCTTTTTGAGTGTGTCATCCCCGGAAACGTACTGTGCCAGTCTGCTTTCGCCTCGTTAAGAAGGCGAGTTTTCAGGTATTGCATGCCTTGGTTCTTGAGATACCACAGATAGGCTCTGGGCCGAACTGTATCCTGAGCCCCAGCCCTGGCTAGTTCATCGGCCTTCTCATTTGCCGGTTATTTCCAGAATGACCTGGCACCCATTTTGAGAGTGATTTGTTCTTTTCTCCCAGGTCATTGAGTTTTTTCACACATTTTTTACTAGCTTTGATTTAAGGGTGTTATTGTTTATTGCTTAGTAAAGCTGCCTGGCTGTCTGAATTGATTCGATTTTTGGTTACTATTTCGTTTGGCGTTCGCTTGTACACATTCAATTATGGCACAGACTTCCGCCTGGAATTATAGTGGCATACTTTCCCAGATTTATGCTTTTGCTAACCCTGGGTTCTTGGACCCCCATATATGCCACGGACTAGTTAGCCCCATTTTTGAGCATCGGTAAAAAACCAGACTCCGTCATTTAAATCACGATGCGGCCTTGCGCCCAGTGTCCCTCTTGGTGATTTGACTTGGTGATTTGATTTGGTGCACAACTAATTACTGTTATGGCAATTTGTATGGACTTTTAACTTAACTATTTGCTTTGGTAACACACGCGTTTTTTTACAAGCTTTTATTTACTTTCACCTGTCCCGTTGTCTGTCGTTCTGTAATCAAATCTTGCAACTTAAATTTGATCCACTTCCCGGTTTCCGATTGAGCTGAAATCTGGTATACACGTTTAGTTCGGATGACAATGCATGATTACTGTGTGACGTCATTCTAAATCCAACATGGCGGCGTATCCAATATGGCGGACCAATTATTTTTAATGCACTCCTACAATATAAAGGGCTTGAAAAGAACACCTCGGTAAATAATGTGACGTCACTCTTAATCCAATATGGCGGACTTTCCCAAGATGGCGAACCAATTATTTATAATGCACCCCTACAATATGGGTATCAAATGAAAGGGTTTACTAAGCTTGGTTTTTAGTAGGAAAATAAATTAAAAGTAAAAAAATCCTTTTTTAAAAACAAGCTTTTATTAAATGCGCTAAAAAGAACAAAATAAACTTTTAATACATATAAAAGCTTGTCGTTAAAAATATTCTATAAGTAAGTTAATCTCGCGACAAGCTTTTATATGTATTAAAAGTTTATTTTCTTCTTTTTAGCGCATTTAATAAAAGCTCGTTTTTAAAAAAGGATTTTTTTACTTTTAATTATGACTCGCTTTACATATTTAAAACCGGTGGAATTACATCAGCTTTTCAAGCAAAGGTGTTAAAAAGTATTTTTATGCAACTATTTTGTGCAACTGGCTGTATAGATTATTTCACGTGACTTCATATTAAAATTCTACCTTAACACATGCGACTTTCAATTTCACGGCCTTTGCTGCTATCTTTTGACAGCTGCAGAAAAGCAAACGTATGCAAAATGTTGTTTGGACACTAGTTTTCCTGTTGACTTTTTTGCTTCCTGCTTTTGTGCTGTCTGCAACATGTGTACAGACAGTAAATAAAGTCTGCCTTAGTTTAAAAGTATACAATTTGACCTTCAAATAAGAAAGGTCAAATTTCGTACTGTTAAATATTCAATGTAGCATTATGTTTATTGATAATGATTCCGAAGACCTTACAAATTATAAAGATCTGGTATGAATTGTCCAAAATATTACCGAAAGTGTCCAGTAAGTAGGAAAAAATCTAACGTCTGTGCAGTTAAAGTCGCGAGCACTAGCTAGTATCTTTATAAATGGGGAACATGCAATTATAATATTTATGAAAATTTTGCTATTAAAATGATAAAAAATATATAAATGTAGTACCACTGCAAGGTTTATATCTTATATATAAAAATGAATCGCATTTTTATATATAAGATATAAACCTTGTGTTGGTAAGCGCATAACTCAACAATGCCTTTACCGATTTGGCTAATTTTGGTCTTGAATTATTCGTAGAAGTCCAGAGAATGTTTGTACGCAGAGAAAATAAAAAAATAAAATTTGAAAAAGTGTAAAGTCAACATTTTTATACAAACAATTTGTATTAATACTTAAAAGCCAATTTGAACCTTTGGCAAGACAAAAAAGTGACGTTAGTTCTGTCAAACAAATTTAATGTCATCATATGTCATTTCAAGTAGGAACAAAAAACTACCACTTTATAAATCTTTTTGACAGGACGAAGTCTGTCAGGTCTACTAGTTTAAAATAACGTTGTTTTTTCACAATAATTATGAATCAAAAGTAACGTGAAACGGAACGGATTTAAAACACCAATCAGCGTACAGTGACGTCACTCCTGTTATGACAACTTATTTGAGGTTATAAACTATAGTAAAAGTGAACAATTAAACCTAAAATTGATTGCGTTTTTTGAATAAAACTGGAAATTGGGTTTGCCAAAGCAGATTCTAGGACTCTGCCAAAAGTTAATGTTGACATGGTAGTGACATTTTTTGTCGAAAGTGCAGTTTTCAAGGGTAGAAATGAAAGGGACTAAACAAAAAGATATTGTAAAGTTTGGGTAATTGTTAGATAGGCAGAATATTCCAATGTTCAGACTCCATAAAACTAGCTGCTCGTTCTTGGGGAAATGTATATCTATGTTTAACAAACTTCCGCAAAGTGTCATTGATTTGCCTTTATATAAATTTAAAATCCATATCAAAAAGACACTCATGAGTAAAGGTTATTATAAAGTAAGTGACTATCTAAATGATCACACTATTTGGAATAGGGACACTATTCATAGAGCCATGTTTGGTAACAACATTATTTATAATATTGTATTATTTTTATAAGTGTATGTAAACATACATACGACTGTAATCGTATTAGGTATGATTGTATCTTATACTATATTGTATTTTTATATTATATTATTATAATTATTAACATTGAAAAGAGGAGATAAAAAATAGACCTTCAGAGTTTCTTGCCTGTTCTTCTCGAGAAGGCTCTCCCAATTTCCGAACAGGTGTCGAGTCAATATTTTTTTTTTCCTTATTCTTTTTTTGTTTTGTTTGTTGACGTCAATAAGTGCCTGTAAAGGTCTATGTTGAATAAAGATTATTTTGATTTTTTTTTTGATTATGTGGGGCTCTCCTCCCCAGAAGGGGGTAGACCTACCCACTAAAAACCTCAGCGATGCCCCTCCACTGACTCCTGCCGCGAGCGCTCGATCGACGGCGCGTCCGACATCGCCCGCGGCGTGACAGGGCCGTGAAATACCGTGAGGACGCTACCACGACCCTATAAATTATAACCTATACGTTCTTCTGATATATAACCTATATCAGTCATTATCCATTCAGTAATTTGAACGTGAAAGTGTAACAAACATACATCCATACTTACAAACTTTTGCATTTATACTATACTAGCTTTCTGCCCGCGGCTTCGCCCGCGTTGATTTTGGGATTGGGTCTATAGAGGGTTAAGGGTCATAGCTTTTGCCCACGGCTACATATGCGCGGAAGTCGGTTTATGGCGCGAAGGTTTTATCGCACTTCCCGTGGGACTATCCGTTTTTTCCGAGATCAAAAATACCGCAAAACCTTGCTCAAGAATCACTCTATCTATTGATGAAAACCGCATGAAAATCTGTGCAGTAGTTTTTGAGCGAAGCCTTTATTGCGCATCCCGTGGGATCTGTCGATTTTTCCGGGATAAAAAGTAGCCTATGTTATTCTCCATCCTTTCAACTATCTCCACGTAAAAAATCACGTCAATTCGCCACTCCGTTTTGTCCTTGTTTTAAACGACACACAGCGCCATCTACAATCCATGCATCAAGCAAACAATATTTTTGTTTTTCCTCGGGAATATCATTTTTTTTTTCCAGGATAAAAAGTACCCTATTTAATCCGGACTTTTATCTTTACGTCTGCAAAATTTCAAAGCAAACGGTTCAGTAGTTACGGCGTGAAAGCGAAACAAACAAATTCACTTTCCGATTTATAATATTATATAGTAAGGAAGTAAGGATTTTTTTTTATGTTTGTCTGATTTTCTGCGGATTCTTAGGTCCGCGCTGTCTTTGGTTGGACACATTGGAGCCTCAAAATGAAAACTCAGTTAATTTAATGATATTTATTCCAATGTACAATGTGCTTCAAATGAGTATATAAAAGATATGAAAAGATTCATTGACAGCTTTTCAAAAAAAACATATGTTGCCCGCTCGGTGTCTCACGAGCGACATATCCTGAAGATGTCTC
>JAYEAL010000301.1:0-90739 GCA_036419045.1 Scirpophaga incertulas | reverse complement strand
ATATAGTTATAAAACGGTCTGAGTTTAGTGACATACTTATATTCCTAGATTAAGTTTAGTGAAATGGCTTTCGGAGGGTGCGGCGCAGGCGGCGGGGGAGGGGTTCGTTGTCCGGCCTATAATTTGAAACTCATTTCACAATCGAGGGCAAGTAGATTTAATAGACCTACAGTCAACCTTATTGTAATATTCTATGTCAAAATTCATCTATGATATAAAACAGAAATTATATATAAACCTTTATATACCTATTATATATATATATATATATATATATATATATATATAACGGTGTTGGTTAAAATGGTTGGTTAGAATGGTTAAATCGGCAATAACCGGCAGAGGCTACATTCTGCGTGGAACCGAACTCTTACATTTATGTGTGTACTTTATCTATGTTGGCAGCTCTGCGATCAACTTTCAAAAATTGGATGTTAGGAATCTGTGACCTCAAAGTCACCGCTGACTATTTAGTCAGCCAGCGGTGATTTCGAAATCGCATTCGTAATTCAAAAATACGGACTGTTTTTCTAGAACACTAGGACAGTCCCCCAGACGGAGAGACATGACCATGGCGTCAAGGTGTTCGTTATAACATATAACTAATAAATTATAACGTTATAAAAATTAAATGATAACACCTAATATAAAACAATAACTTTTATTGCTACTGCTATATCTATCTAATATTATAAGCTGAAGTGTTTGTTTGTTTGATTGTTCGTTTATTTGAACGCGCTAATCTCTGGAACTCCTAGTTCGAATTGAAAAATTATTATTTTATTGAATAGCCCATTTATCGAGGAAGGCTTTAGGCTACATAACATCACGCTGCGACTAACAGGAGCGAAGAAATAATGAAAAATGTGGAAGACGGGGAAAATTATTCATATTTGAGGGCTTCCGTTGCGCGCGCTGCGAAAACGGTTCTAGATACCAAAAAAAATATGTTAGAAAGAATTATTCCTCTTAAAATGATCTAAAAAAATGTCCGCGATAGTATATATCTATCTTTTAAGTTAACTCAGTAGAATCGTTTTTATGGTAATCAAATTTGGATATGTCGCGCTGTTAAGATCGGGTAACAGCTGAGGTGGTTGCTTGCAAAAATAAATATGATGCTCAAAATAACTATTCCACGCGGACGAAGTTGCTGACACAGCTAGTCTAGTAATAAATGAAACCAAATGCTTGACTTAGCGACATCTAGTGTAGTTGAGAAGAACTGCCAAATCACACCAAATCCAGCGTGGACTGGCGAGATGGCGCTGCAACGGATTCATTCAAAATTGAACTCTATTCCATGAATTACGTGTGTTCAAAACTTTATTTGGATAGACTTTATTGAGTTGTCAATAATGACTAGATTATAATAAGCAAATCACGTTATAATTTTCAATTTAAGTGAAGATGTTATTTTTCTGCTATATTTTAATTTAAGCCCCAGTAATGTGCGAGACTCGATTGCGAGGATTGACGTTCGGAGTTTCATGCGCTCGGGGTTGTGCATTTCGTTCGTAAATTGGCCAGTTTAATGTTATAAATGTAAAATTTTGATAGGTATTAAAATTAAATAGCAAATATAGTATAGAGTATGTGTTATAATTATAGCAGAAAAAATAACATAATATTTAAATGTAACATAACGTTATGCTACATTATATAACTTAAGCAGATTAACACACCTCTACCATGGCGTACGCGAAAGTCAGTCGCGCACGCAGACTCGCGGTAGAGTCATTAGGCGTTTGTCATATACATAGATAGTCATATAGATAGATAGTCGATATAGACCACTTTGGGATCACTGGTCTAAGAACTGTCGCGACATTTTGTGCAAAATAACCACCAGCCCTGTAGCACCATTTTGTATACATTCCAAACGTAGCTTTCTAATATATTAATCCCTATTGATATTAAAAAAGCGAATGTTTTCTAGTAAGGATGGATGTTGGTTACGCTTTCACACAAACATTACTGAATTGTTTTTAATGAAAATTGATACGCAGATAGACAGGTATATAAAACTTTACCACGGTAAAATATCTTTCTAAATCTAGTTTTGTAAATATTTTTATGTTTTCCACAAAACAGTTTCTGTATCTCTACATAAACTTTAAGCTGTTTACACAAAAAAATGAATTCCGATTTGAACATACAATTTTTTATAGAATTCATAATATTAGATTTTGTAGGATATCCGCGACAAAAGCAAATAAGGAGAAACAATCAAGACTTAATACAGCTAACTCACATGGCTAATAGCGTACTTAGCTCCTAAATAGCGGATTAATCAATGTAATGAGTTGTGTAAAGGCACGTACACAATACTTCAGTAAAGACTAAGACAAACGCCCGAACAGGACGTATAATTAATTAATCAAACTCTTACAACTGAATTTATATAAATATATGTGTTATTAGCTGATTTAATTCAAAGTAGAAATAGATTATAATTTAACTAATAAATAAATTTCGAAACCTAGAAATGTTACCTATTTTTTTTTTCTTTATTATTTTTTTTTTTTTTTTTATAGCATAGGGCAGCAAACGAGCAAACGGATCACCTGATGGTAAGCGATAACCGTTGCCCATGGACACCCGCAACACCAGAGGAGTCACAGATGCGTTGCCGGCCTTTTAAAAGGGAATAGGGGGAATAAGGGGAATAGAGGGGAATAAGGGGGGTTGGGCCTCCGGTACCCTCACTCACTCGGCGAAACACAGCGCAAGCGCTATTTTACGCCGGTTTTCTGTGAGGCCATGGTATCACTCCGGTCGAGCCGGCCCAATTCGTGCCGAAGCATGGCTCTCCCACGGTAAAATATACGATTTATTTATAAAACGACACGATTTAAGCTTTGACACTTTAATATAGAACGTATACATATCACTACATAATATAAAACAAAGTTGCTTTCCTGTCCCTATATCCCTATGTATGCTTAAATCTTTCAAACTACGCAACGGGTTATCGCAAGCGAAACGCAACCGAACCGTTCGGCTTAACCAATCCGAACGCCACAATATCACGTCATCTGTTCGATGACGTGATATTCTAGCTCTCGGATTGGTTGAGTGGAACGATTTGGTTTCGTTTCAGCTGCGATTTGTTAGTGCGATTGCCCCCCTGAAATAGTTAATCTTAATCTTTTTCTAACTTATTTAAGCATAGAACAAGACATCGATTAGGTAACAAAACTAGATAAAAAAAAATCTTTATCAGTACAGTCTAAGTAGATTATCTGGGAAACTTATAAAAAATTTAATAGCCTAATGAACTAATTACAAAAGCATTTGCGACACGCACATTTCTAAAACGTATATCGAAAAAATGTCGTCTATCGACGCACGCGCATTCTAGACACGCGATGCGTACAAAACAGTGATTTTTATTGTATGGCCAGTTTGTTTTATCAACATTTTCTGCATACATCTTCATAATTATATCCATGTACCGGGCACCCACGGCGGATTCATATAAGTAAGATAAATTTCAAAGAATTTTCTTATATAGTCTTAATAAAGTTGTCAGGACTTAATGTAGATTTATTGCGCCATAGAATGAATATGGTCGAGCGCAGCAGAGTCGGTTCCAAATACAGTAACGCTTATCTTTGATAAATTATGCATTTATTAAAAAAAACATGTAATAATTTTAATGTGATTTGTCTGACATGTTAATTGTGATGTTTGAATTAATGTCGTTTTGTTTGATTATATACAATACTAGCGGCCCGTCCCGGCTTCGCACGGATAGTTTTACTTTTCGCAGCGTATGCGATGAAAGACATTTTATGTATAATTTTTTTACACCTTCGGTAGGTTTTAATAAGAATTTCTAAAGATTTCCATAATAATTAGTACTAAATATAGCCTATGTTACTTAATGATAATGTAGCTTTCTAATGAAAAAATAATTATTGTGTAGTAGTGTGACTTACCATTTAGGTACCATACAGCTTAATTTTTTAAAGCAGTAGTTATAAATTTCCTACAATTTTAGATATTGTTTATAATTCTATTTAATTTGTTTGGGTGTTATCGTTCAATTAAGATTGTTGTATTTTGTATATATATATTTTTATACTTTAAATATTAATCCTGCGCAGACAAAATCGCATGCAGCAACTAGGACTATAATAAAGGTAATTGATTACCTTTTATTTACGTTATCATGGGTATACGACGTCATATTTATATCGAATTGGTTACAATATTGTATTCCTTATTACATCTCCCGCTGAGTCAATGAAGGATGAGCATAAAATTACTTCCATATTGTAACTCCTCTCTCTGACCTCTTTTAATAATTGACAACTTTCCATAGGCTTTTTTGAGGTGGTAATGTGGTCGCGACACTTGTCTATGAATCGGAAAATTATAATAATTATTATAATTATTTCTTACACTTACACCTAGGGATATTAATTTAATATCGATATGTCGAATTATTCGATAGTTGCCATACGATATATCTAAATAAATCGATATTTTGACAAAGAATTTATTTATTCGATATATAGACATATTTATGAAAATATCGAATCGATTATAAAAGCTAAAGTTGACTCATAATGACAACGGAACCGAAGTAAATTATGACTCAATGATTTCAGTTTTGAATCAATTTCATTAACCGGTAACATCTGTGTGTGGGCACAGACAGAGCTATAGCATTCCATAGAGCAGATAGCCGATCAACATTTTCTTATCTATTCTTAACATAGATTAAGTATTCCTATATAAATATTCTTATTGTTGTCGTCCGTGTACATAATCTGTGGCTTTTTGGATTCACACCGACAACTTGGAAGTATCCAAGATAACCTACCTGTGAAACCATGGTGTGACAAATTGAAAACTAGTTAAGTCGAGATTTCATTACAACAATAAACAGATTGAGATCTGGGGGGCAGTCGCACTAACAAATCGCAGCTGAAACGAAACCAAATCGTTCCACTCAACCAATCCGAGAGCTAGAATATCACGTCATCGAACAGATGACGTGATATTGTGGCGTTCGGATTGGTTAAGCCGAACGGTTCGGTTGCGTTTCGCTTGCGATTTATTAGTGCGATCGCCCCTCTGGCCATCCCCAATTCGCTCATAAAAAACGCGTCCGATTACGTAGTTTCCGACCGCATCCGCCGTCCCAAACACGTGTTATCAGACCCGCCAAACGAATTAACAGCTAAGCTCAACAGGCTACTCGAGGCGGCTTCTGCGTCGCCGAACTCCACAAGCATGTAAGTAGCAATCACACACCAACACCTGTGTAGTTAGCTTAACTGTTTTAAGTGCATAAGCGCACATGTTATACTATTCGGACCACTCTGGCAACCGAACCCGCATCAGAGCGCACGCACTCTCCTGAGGCGGCGCTAAGCACCGCCCCCGTTCTGGAGGGGCGGGAGCGTTAGTTCAAGCCGATAGCGTCCTAGGCCTTCCGCCCGACCAAAGGCTGTAGGTAGTGTTTAGTTGGTAGGCTGGCCTTCTGCTAGAGTCCAACATAACCGTCCACCGTAGACCGGTTGCGGGTGGTATCCGGTGCGAGGTCGTCCAAGCACCAGGGGGTTGTCATAGCGACCACTGTGGTGGCGCGCCCCCTATGAGGATTCACTACCATCCCCCCTGGGAAAAAAAAAAAAAACCTCTGACCGTAATATTGCGCCGTCACACCTAGCAAGACTTGGGATTGTTTCAAGCAAACAATGTAATCACTGTCAAGCAGAAGAAGGAACGATCCACCAGATTATTTTCGATTGCCAAAGTTTCCTCATTCAAAGACTTGTGCTGGCATATAAGTGCGTTTCTTCCTCCCGCCCGCCGCCACTCAACGTTTTACTAAAAGATCCAACATCCTATAAACCTATTTATAATTACTTAAAAAGTACAGTTCAAACAATTTAAATGACGAAATTGAGTGAAGTGACGTAGCCAGATCATAAAATTAAAAAAAAAACACCGACAACTCATAAGTTCCTTTGAACATCTTCCAATTCCATCGTCAAACTCTGGCCTAGCCCAAAGTAAGCTCTGTAAGGCTTGTGTTATGGGATCTAGGATAACGGACATTATAACAAGCATGAGTAAGGTACAAATCTTCGCATTCATCACGCATATAATAATAATAATTTATTTATTTCAATCACAAGATCATATTAATTTTTCTTTTTTAATATATATTTATAATTTATTTTCTCGTTACTGCCACTACATTAAGCATACAACAATGGTTGATGTAGTGACAGTCGAACCTCTCAGCCATCATGCTCAGTATGGTGTTGGAGCTGGCGCGGACCCTACGCACCAGCGATGCACACCGTTTCCGCATCGTCGCATAAAAGCAGTCAATCCGTGACTCGGTGAACATTCCCGACGCACTGCAGTACCGAGGCAACCCCAACAACACCCTGTAGGCATTGTTCTATTGTATACGTAGAGCGCTGTACTGCTCTTGAGTATAGTTAGCCCACAAGGCGCTCGTATAAAAAGAGGTGCAATACGCTCTGAAAAGAGTGTTTTTCACCTCAACCGAGCATCGAGCAAACCTGCGAGCTATCATGTTGGCTCTAACAGACAACGCTCTACGTTCCCGCTCTATATCTGTATCGTCCTTCAGATCAGAGGTTACCAGATGGCCAAGGTATTTGAGGGAGTAAACCCTTTTTAGCGGTATATTATTTAGCTTGATGCTAGGTATGCTCTCTGGACATTTACCCCTGGTCCGAAAGACCGCACACTCAGTTTTCTTAGTGTTATAGAGCAGGCCATGGCTTAGAGCATACTCTTCACAAATGCTGAGCAGCTTAGACAAACCACAGACCGAGGCGCTAAGCAGAACCATGTCGTCCGCATAGCTAATGTTGTTTACACAAACTCCACCAACGTGGCAACCGACGTGCGTTCTACTCAGCCTCTCGATGAGTGCGTTTACATAGAGGTTGAAGAGCGTTGGTGAGGTCAACCCCCCTTGCCTCACCCCACACTCCAACCTGTATGATTCAGGTTATATCTGCTCCCACCGGGATTCGAACCCGGGAGCTCAGAGACGGCGACACCTTGAAACCGGTGTACTAACCACTCGACGGCGGAATTTGTCCGATTTGGGGAACTCGGAATCTTGTCTTGTATTTTTTTATCATATTACTTTTATTACTTATGACTGAAATTTCTTCCAAGGTTATTATTAAATTAGGTGTGGTTGTTATCATGGCGGTAGAATTGCAAAAGCGCACCGCGCCATATGCCCCGCATGGGCCCAGAGAACACCGGGGGTTTTAGGGGGTAGGCCGGTCCCTCAAACCGAAGACCCCAGACACGGCCTTGCCAGCGCGGTGTCACGGTGCACAAGGAGCATTTCCCCAAAAAAATAAACAAAGATGTGGTTATTATTAACTTAAGTTACTAAATTAAATTAAATATCTCGCCTGGAAATAAGAAAAATGACACTTAATATTTTTACATTATTTTAAAGCAAATTAAAGGTATAATTTGCCTAATGTCAACTGCTGTACTGAAGTTTGACTTGCATCAAAATAAAAGTATAAACTTCTAAATAAAATTAATGAAAGTCACTTTCAATATATACAAATGATAAAGACTGTGAAATCGCGACGACTTTTATTCTTGTTATGTACTTACTATACGAGTACAATATTACTAATTAATTGCATGTCACACGCCGACAACTTTGATCCATTTTTTCACACGGATTAATTAATATTAATAATAATTCTAAAATCATATCCGCTTAATATCAAATTTGGACATTTAATAATTGTATTAATTTAATTAAAAACTACCCGTTAGTTGTCAATTAAAATTACTTTATTAATTATTTTATTACTCACTAATTACTTCATTTTTAATTGACTGAATTGGATTAAATCAGAACGTTTCTTTTTTATGTTTAGGGGACAAATTTCGTTTATAAGTCCTGCACTACACCTACATGTATTCTTTTTAAAGTCAATCGTCATTATTTAAAGATCAAAAGTCACACTGAAGGATTAATCAAAGACGTCCAATACGTCTGTTATATTATCTGTACTATAGCGATTAAAATGCCAACAAAATGTCCCACGGGCGCGCATGAGCGAGCAGCTCACTTCCCAGTGCCTGTTTACTTTCCAACTTAACGGATCAGATGAGGTTAACGATAACATAGAAGTATCCATTGTTGAGTAAGGTTGAACACTCTTTTCACAAGTTTAAGTTGAAAGCTCATAAATTTTGTGAGCTTGGAACACTATCCCAAGTTTGTCAATTTGCGAATTATAATTTTTAATGCAACCTACCTGTGATAGCTTGCTAGGTGTTGACAACCCATTCAGGATCGACAAGGCCCAATTTGCCAAGAAATCCTACTGAGACAGATCAATTATAAATTTCTCTAAATCCTTTGATGGTTAATTTAGTACCTACAATTGACCAAAAGTGTCGCTATAGAGCTGTGTTTAGTTTTACCATGAGTGTGTTTGTGTCCTATCTCAGTCTCTAGATTATCTGTGTTTTTTGTGAGGGATCTATGCTAAACCCGCAGATGGCTATGTTCAGCTGTACCGTGAGTGTATTCGTGTCCTTTCTCAGTCAATCAATTACTCACATGTTTGCATCAATTTCCTTTCTCAGTCTGTAGACTATCTGTGTTTATTTTGAGGTATCTATGCTAAAGCCGCAGGTGGCTGTGTTCAGATTTATCGTGAGTGTATTTGTGTCCTTTCTCAGTCAATCAATTACTCACATGTTTGCATCAATTTCCTTTCTGAGTCTGTAGACTATCTGTGTTTATTTTGAGGGAACTATGCTGAAGCCGCAGATGGCTATGTTCAGTTTTACCGTGAGTGTATTTGTGTCCTTTCTCAGTCAATCAATTACTCACATGTTTGCATCAATTTCCTTTCTCAGTCTGTAGACTATCTGTGTTTATTTTGAGGTATCTATGCTGAAGCCGCAGGTGGCTGTGTTCAGCTTCACCGTGAGTGTATTTGTGTCCTTTCTCAGTCAATCAATTACTCACATGTTTGCATCAATTTCCTTTCTCAGTCTGTAGACTATCTGTGTTTATTTTGAGGTACCTATGCTGGAGCCGCAGATGGCTGTGTTCAGCTTTACCGTGAGTGTATTTGTGTCCTTTCTCAGTCAATCAATTACATGTTTGCATCAATTTCCTTTCTCAGTCTGTAGACTATCTGTGTTTATTTTGAGGTATCTATGCTGAAGCCGCAGGTGGCTGTGTTCAGCTTTACCGTGAGTGTATTCGTGTCCTTTCTCAGTCAATCAATTACTCACATGTTTGCATCAATTTCCTTTCTCAGTCTGTAGACTATCTCTGTTTATTTTGAGGTACCTATGCTGAAGCCGCAGATGGCTATGTTCAGCTTTATCGTGAGTGTATTTGTGTCCTTTCTCAGTCAATCAATTACTCACATGTTTGCATCAATTTCCTTTCTCAGTCTGTAGACTATCTGTGTTTATTTTGAGGTACCTATGCTAAAGCCGCAGATGGCTGTGTTCAGCTTTACCGTGAGTTTTGTTTGTGGTAGGCACCCGAGGTTCAACGCCTTGTTTGCTAGCGACCCTAGCGCCGTTCTGGTGTCGTTAGAGTCAAGTCACAAAGAGTCGATGCAAGTTAAGCGCACCTCTTGTGGCTCGGACACTCAAGATCGCTGTGTAGTAGGGGGTAGACTATCTGTGTGCCATAATTCATTAAAAGCATTTAAATAGTTTTGATTTAAAAACGACGACCTCCGTAGTCGAGTGTAGTGTAGTACACCGGTTTCAAGGTGTCGCCATCTCTGAGGTCCCGGGTTCGAGTCCCGGTAGGGGCAGATATTTGCATGATGAATTTGTACCTTATGTACAATATTTTTATATTTCTACCAAATTTATTTATATATGTATAATATATGTATGTCTATCCGTTACCCTAGATCTCATAACACAAGCCTTATTGAGCTTACCTTGGGCTAGGCTAATTAGTGCAAGTGTAACTAATTTATTTTTATTTATTTATTTATATTCAAAAACGCGACAGTCAGACAAGGGTTCTCTCCGCGATCGTTGTGTATCCACTGTCAATGCGCCATTATTCCGTGGCATTTTTGTCAGTGAATCAAAATCCACTGGTAGATTAAAAATACTTATTTCCTCCATAAATACCATTATATATAAATAGATAGATTACACGACTATTAACTTTATGATATTGACGCTGTATATTATACACTTAATATGTTATACCCGCTTTTCACAATCGGAATCAAACGGCCATAAACTGGGCCATAAAATATTGTAATCGATCAACGATAATACAACATATTATTAACTTTACTGCATCATTTTATTATACATACATCTACGTTAGCACACGCTAGGCTGATTCAATTTTCCATTTAATATGACGTTATGTCACGATTTGTCGCGCTGATAGGACAGCGTCTCGATGCACTGATTTATGGGATCGTAAATAAATGAAAATACAGTCCATTTTTTCTTTATTGTATTTCTTCCAGTCACTCCAATTAGCCCAGCTCAAAGCAAGCACTATGTATGGTAACGGCTAGACATACATATTCTCTCTCTCTCCCACGGTAAAATATATATTAATCATTAGAAAGAAAAGTAATGTTCTCAATCCAAATATGCTGAAACTTCTGGCATTACTTCTTGTAAGCGGTATGACATCGAAAAAATTTAGGTCTCCACTAAGTCGAGTAAAAATTTGATTGACATAGGCTGACAGGCTTAGCTGTTCTAAATATTCATCCAGAAGTAGCTCCAGAGGTCTCAAATATTGTCAGCTGATTTGACAATTGAAATAGAAAATTTCCATTTATTGTATAATGTGTGCAGTAAAGTTTCATTTATTTGATACTAGATTTCCGCCTGCGACTTTGTGTGCGCGGTATACCAAATATTTCCAAACGAAAGATTTTTTGGCATGTTCCTCCCCGGGGCTTTAACTATCCCCAATATATCAAAATCCATTCGTAGTTTTGGCTTGCTTGGCTTGGCTTATGGGACTAGATTATAAGGAAACTGAAAAGTTATTGGCAATATGACTTATGCTGTGAATCTGTGAAGCAGAAAAAAAATTTTTTTTTTTTTACACATATGACACAGGTAATCAGAAATTCATTTACATACACTCTATAACACACATACACATAACACACACAAACAACACACATACACAATTCATTCTTAACTTTGGGATTAATATCACTTCGTATACCTGGGCACCTAATCGTTTTAGTTTGTATTCCTTTTCTTAATTTTAAATTAATTGACTATTTGTATTTATTTGCCAAAATTAAATGATACATTATTTATTTAGTTTAGGTCGCTCGAGCTGTGTATTGTATATTCTTGGGTATCGTGGTCTGGATTCTACGATACAAGCTAAGCTTAGTGTAGAGTTCGATAGTTTTAAGTTTTATTTTGTAATAATTATTATAGGAAATAAATAAATAAATAAGTTTTACGTGCAAATAACAAACATCACACAATTTATTACGTCCTGCTGACAAGCTTAGTAGATCTCGATTACGCACGCTTCTTCACATTCCTTACCGAAGTACTTAAACTCACACCGAGTCCTTTACTGTTTTTGCCGCACACCTATAGAATCAGTTATCTGCCTACATTAGATTGTACCAAAATATATATATATATATATATTGCATAACCACAATGTTACAACAAGATGTTATTTGGTAAAAAAAAACAGATCATTATGGACCCTGTCGGGCACGCAACAATTAGAAGAGAGGAAGCGCTTCTTAATACCTAATTAAAAGTAACACTTTCCTAATATATAATAACTAAAGCCTAATAGCGTAATTGATTAAATATTTGAATGTCAAGTAGTTTTATTAAATTAAAATAAAAATTATTATTTTATTTAAAATTATCATCAAAATTATCACCAAAGAATTCATTTATATCATAATAGCATTTCATAATTAATAATTGTAATATTCGCATTCAAGGTATCCCTTAGGGAACATTATTTGAAACAATGTTACGAACCATAACAGCCATTATGTAGTTTTGTGTATATGTATATGTAATATTACAGTTTCGTTTAAAAAAAATGAGATTAATTTTTTCTTCTATTTTTTCTCGAGTCATGTGTAGGTCCACTCTCTGGTGGCCGCTTATCGTTGAATTTTGGGACATATTGTATGGGATATATACTTTTATTTATGTGATGCTTATATATTTATTTATATCTATTTTTAGGTAATATTTAGTATGTTTAGAAGCATACAAATGAAATGAGAATGTTACGATGGATGTGTGGTGTGACAAGAATGGATAAGATAAGGAATGAGTACATAAGAGGAAGCCTGAAAGTAGCGCCAGTGGTAGAAAAAGTGAGAGGAAGTAGATTAGCATGGTTTGGACATGTGATGCGGAGGGATGAAAGTCATGTCACAAAGCGAATGTTGAATATGAAAGTGGAGGGATACACGGGCAGAGGAAGGCCGAATAAAAGATGGATCGATTGTGTGAAGAATGATATAAGAATGAAAGGAGTAAGCATGGAAATGACGGCTGATAGAGAGGAATGGAAGGAAAAGATCTACTGCGCCGACCCCAGATAATGGGAAATGGGCAAGAAGATGATGATGATTTAGTATGTTTAGAAAAGTAGGTACACACAATGTCTAACCCGTTAAGTTCATCTGTCCACCCGGGTCTGCAGGAAGAAATCGTCGGCTTGGAAGAAAAATGTCATAACTCAAAATACACAAACTTTCAGAAGAAGCATGTAAACATTTTACTGGATAAAATGTACTCAGATCTCAATCTCATTAAATAATTAGAAACCATATTCTTTACAGGTGGCTTTATTATTATATAGACATTTATTATTATTTTAGACAAATTGAAATTGTTTCATTGCGTAAACATAACAATGCATTTTTTTGAGTTATGACTAGAGATCGGATAATCGGATGCATATTTACCTAAAGTTAATTTTTGGCTCACAAATTATGGAAGCGGCTTTTTAAAATACATTTTGTTAAATAAATATCCCGGGAAAATACGGGACTGCAAATTTAACGTAGTGATATTGTTTGAAAATTACTAAATTAGCACGTGGTATTTATTTTCAAGAGACCGAGACTCCGGGTTTTGCATTACCAAAATGTTCTACAGTACCGGAATTCCGGGATTTTTATTTATGGAAATAAAATAAAAAGACAGTTCCATTCTTTGTCAAAAACTAAATTAGGTAAATAAATAAACATCCGGCTATCCAATTCCGCAATCCCGGGATTTTTATTTAACAAAACAATAAAAAGCCGTTTCCATACTTTGTCTTAAACTAAGTTTCCGTAAGTCCGTTTCCGTAAGTAAATATGCATCCGATTATCCGATCTCTAGTTATGACAGTCTTCTTTCAAGCCGACGAGTTTTTATGGGAAATAAATATGCAGAGTACCTTTTGCTCAATGTTATAAATGTATTTTACCTTTAATGTATGTGTGTGCAAAAATAAATAAATAAACATCCATCCATACATACAAACTTTTGCATTTATAATATTAGTTGGAATTTTATTTTATTATTTGTGAACATTCATCGTTTTAATGGCAATAGTGTAAAATCTGCAAATCATTGCCCTTTCTGCTAGTATACGCTTGTAATATACACTTCGCGACATGTCGACGTAAAGAAAGCGCCGCGCGCGGATCGGCCTGCGCGTACGCATGACTGGTTATCATCGCAAAAAAATACGGCGTTTGCTCGAAGAATTCCGAGCATGTACTTTGATTGTCAATTGTTTGTATTTATTTATATGGTTCACCTACAGAATACAACTCACTAGTTTTATAACAATTTTAATTTAATTGATCTCACGTCATAATTAAATTTCGGTAATTATTGTGATGGAGCGTCGCTGGACCTGCGCTTCGGGTTCGGAGTTGTTCCTGCCTTGTACCAGTCATGTTTCATGTTTTCAATTGTGCGGTAATAAGCGGGCACCAAGGAAAAAAATAATGAGTGAAAAACAAAGAAATGACTGTTATCAAAACTCTTATGTATTAAAAAATTTGAAATTCTTAACCAAATAGGAGATACGACAGAATGCTAATTTTATATATAAGGATCTAATATTACAAAATAAAGAAAAAGATGAGTTTTGACAATTTTATTGTACGCGGTGGAGGCGCGAATAACTTATCAATCATATGACGGGGATCATCTAGGTCGCCTCTTAAAGACTATGGCCGTTTTCACCAACTTTGTCTTAGCTTAGGCGACTCCTAAGAGACATGCTGTCTCACTCTTTTCAGTTAATACAAAAAGTGACAGCATGTCACTTAGGTGTCGCCTAAGCTAAGACAAGGTTGGTGAAAACGGCCATTAACCAATTGCATTTACCTTTATATCGTTTGTCGTCCCTTGTGTTTCGTTTATGTTATATTGTTATTTATTATCTTTTTTAATACATGTATCTCAAATATCTGATCTGAATTTTCCATATGTCACTACATAGATAAAACAATGTCGCTTATAGATAAAATAAAACAAACATAGTAGAGAAACACTGATGAATTTAGAGGTTTCTAATGTGATGTCGTAAATAAGCACGATTTTTTGCGATTATATTGCAAAAACGCTGGCTGAACCCTACGAGATAGACCAAAATATTGTACTACAGTATTATCCACCTTAAAAAGTTCAACAAAAAAGTCCGCGATGGTATATGTCTATCTCTTAGGGATAACCCACCATAACCATTTTATATCCTTTACAAAAAAATGGTTACATAAGCATTGCACCCGTGCGAAGCCGGGGCGGATCGCTAGTTTTGACTAAAGTGTCAAAATCAAATCAAAATAATCTTTATTCAACATAGACCTTTACAGGCACTTATTGACGTCAACAGACAAAACAAAAAAACAAAGCTTAAAAAAAAGTAATAAATAAGGAAAAAAAAAGAAAAAAATAAAACAATTGACTCGACACCTGTTCGGAAATTGGGAGAGCCTTCTCGAGAAGAACAGGCAAGAAACTCTGAAGGTCTATTTTTTATCTCCTCTTTACAATGTTAATAATTATAATAATATAATATAAAAATACAATATAGTAATATAAGATACAATCATACCTAATACGATTACAGTCGTATGTATGTTTACATACACATATAAAAATAATACAATATTATAAATAATTTGTGTTTTGACGTTCGACCTTATAGAAATATTAGGGCGTATTGAGTTAGAAAATTTTACCAGAAATTAATTTTAGGAATTGAAAACTTACCTTAACATATAAATGATAAAAACGAATATGGATTGTTTTGATTTTGCATATAACATGAAATATGTATACTTACATATTGAGGTACAATAATACACACTCTTACACAAACGCTAAGATACAACAAGACATACGAAAGTCACTCTACAAGATTACAAATCCATTGCACAATAGACGAGTAGGTGGTAATTATTATTTTAATAACAATGTCGCTAGGCTGCATTACTGTTGTCAATGTCACGTCAAAGTTCTAATCCGTTGACAATATGGTTTCATAATTTTAATCATACCATTATTTTATCAGAGCGTGGATGGTTTTAATCCGGCGACGTACCAATGTGTTTGTTTTTCGAATTTCATATATTCATTTTATTGACACTTCTACGCGTTCCAATGTGTTATTCGTTTTTCGATTTTCATATGTACCTACATTTGTTTAACACTCCTAAGCGT
This sequence comes from Scirpophaga incertulas, assembly GCA_036419045.1. NCBI lineage: Eukaryota > Metazoa > Arthropoda > Insecta > Lepidoptera > Crambidae > Scirpophaga > Scirpophaga incertulas. Next base: position 74,995 of record JAYEAL010000301.1, on the reverse strand, counting down.
ACCGAAGTGTTATTCGTTTTTCGAATTTCATATATTCATTTTATTAACACTTCTACGTGTTCCAATGTGTTATTCGTTTTTCGATTTTCATATGTACATTTGTTTAACACTCCTAAGCGTACCAAAGTGTATTAACACTTCTACGTGTTCCAATGTGTTATTCGTTATTCGATTTTCATATGTACATTTGTTTAACACTCCTAAGCGTACCGAAGTATTATTCGTTTTTCGAATTTCATATATACATTTAATTAACACTCTTACGCATACCAATGTGTTTTTCATTTTTTGAATTTCTTATTACATTTATTTAACACTCCTAAGTGTAGAAAGATGTACATATGAAAATACACTGGTACATAGCAGTATCAACACCGGGCTCTCTGAATCTACCGATTCAAAGACCTGTGAGACCACAGCGCCGACGCACCGACGGATGGACTCACTAATTATATAGTATAATAGTAATGAGACACTGCAATCCAATGTATTTTTTTTGTACACAAATGTCTTCAATTGAATGACCACAATTACACGCCTAATAGTTGCCATCACGCGATTTGCAAGAGATTGTCATTTGAATGATCGTTCACTTGATCTGTCTAGACAAATAGAAAAGCTAACAAATTACGCATTTTCTACACAGCATATTTCCTATTTTGTCTATGTAAGAAAGAAAGAAGTAATAGTTTTATTAAGTGGCACAGTTAAATGTTATAATCATAAGTTAGGAAAATTAATAAGCACGAATAATAAGATTTCTCACCGCTCCACAATTCGGGCAAATAGTGTTATAATTAGAGATCGGATAATCGGATGCATATTTACCTAAAGTTAATTTTTGGCTCACAAATTATGGAAGCGGCTTTTTAAAATAGACATTTTGTCAAATAAAAATCCCGGGAAAATACGGGACTGCAAATTAACGTAGTGATAATGTTTGAAAATTACTAAATTAGCACGTGGTATTTATTTTCAAAAGACCGAGTCTCCGGGTTCATTTATACAACTTCCCAAAGTTCCCCGTGCGATTTATGAATGTACGATTTATTACATGAAGAGTGTTATACGAAAGTAGTGAGCTAGTTTGACTAAAACAATAATCAATTAAATAATTGAATAAAAATACAGAAATGGTTTTGCATTACCAAAATGTTCTACAGTACGGAATTCCGGGATTTTTATTTATGGAAATAAAATAAAAATACAGTTCCATACTTTGTCAAAAACTAAATTAGGTAAATAAATAAACATCCGGCTATCCAATTCCGCAATCCCGGGATTTTTATTTAACAAAACAATAAAAAGCCGTTTCCATACTTTGTCTTAAACTAACTTTAGGTTAATATGCATCCGATTATCCGATCTCTAGTTATTATATTTAGCCGCGCAACAATAGTAAGAGAATGAAGATGTCGCGTCGTGCCTTGCTTTACTTAGGATAGCGTAACGTTGTCTCTTCGTCGTACCGTACTTATTGTATGATCCTTTTCATTTACTGTTGATTTCGTGAAACGTTCAAAGGCAAAGCAGAGTCAGTTCAAAAATGTAGCACAGTTGGTATATGCGTTATTTATATTAATAAAATTTCAATCATCATCATCATCACTTCAGTCAAAGGACACCAACTGCTGAACTTAGACCTCGTCCAAGGATATCCAGACCGATCGGTCCGGAGCTGCTAACATTCAGCGCTTTGCTCAGACCTTCACCAAATCTACCCATCTTGTGGAAGGCCAACGTTGCGGCGTATGTTAACATCCATTCAGTCAAAACTGGGCACCATCGACCCAGACACGCTTTATCCGACTCTTCCGACTCTTTAACGCGGGCTCTTCAAGCATTGCGAGAGGCGGCATCTGCGCCGCTACCCCCTTTGTCGTCCATTCATCGCAGCATACTGCGTTTTCACGACTTGGCCTCATCCATCCACACAGGCCGGAGCCACTTTGGTGTACCGTGCCTTTTCAAGCGCATATGTCCTCCTCAGAGGACAGCGCTGACCGTACCCTCTCCTAAGGGTGCGGCAAACCATCCTTCATTCAAACCGTAGTGCCCTTATGGCCAAGGCTAAGGCTGAGTTTAGTTGGTAGGTCACATGGTCAGACCGCTCTGGCCGCTTGGAGTCCAACATAACCTCTGTGACACTTGCCGTTGCGGGGTATCCTGAGTACGTTTCATGCTCTTTAGTGAGGATTCTCAGCCTCTATCTCCTGAGGGAATAAAAAAATCGTATGCCAAACAGTCTAGGTCCTATCCACCACAGCCGCCGTCTGTCCACTTCCCATTGTCACTTAGGATTCGCGGTTCTTTTTTTTTTTTTTTTTTTTTTTATTTATTAGGTTCTTCGAACTATGTCGGTGACTGGTATTTATGTCGGTGGAAAAGATACAAAACGCAACCAGCAATCATTCCGTTTTCTCTCTCTCTCGTCTAATTACGTATGAGAAAAAATCCTTTGCTAACTTAATAATAACAAAATATTAATGGAAAAGAAATTTCACAGTTAATCATATGAGTAGATTATGATTGACTGACCTGACTTTTAATTTTACTACATAACTTTGGTACAAGAAATACAAATAGAACTTGGTGACAGCCTTTAGAAAACATAATAAGAAATTCGACGCAGGAAAAGCAAAGAATTGGTTGTATGGGCAACATACCCTTTGCCTTCCCAAAATGGGAAAATTAGTTTAAAACAAAAACAAACGTTTGTCCGTAAACAATGAAAGTAGTTACGACAGTCGACAGCGAGGAAACATTTTAAGTTTCGCATTCACGATAACGATCAATACAACCATTTCCATTGTAAAGTGAATAGAAAACGAGCAATTTTCTCCTAATTTAAAACATTTTGGTGGCTACAATTAGCCATTAGCAACATCTTCAAATTGTTTCAACAATAACATTAACAAGAGATTTTCTCATGGCGATTCGTAAGGAGGTCACGAGCTGACCTCGTCACAGTACGTAGTAGCTTCGCTAACGTAACACACGAAAATACGGAACAATTAATTTTATAATTTACAAGGAAACAGCTAGGAAGAAGGAAAATGAAATATTTTGTCCCCAAATCCGTACGGCGGATTACGGTTCAGCTGACTTGATCAACCCAACCATGGAAAGAAAAAACTATGCTAGAAAGACAAAAACATAGCGATATCGAATCATTAAAATCGTTCGATCGTTTTGTTCAGTAAACTTACTCTATAGCTAACAAATTTGATTAAAACTAACAGATATCAGTATCCACGACTTCGTCTGAGCAGGAGTAGTAGGTATCTCGAGTAGCTTATATAAGCGTGACGTATACCTTTATAAATTGTAGCCTATTTTTTTTTGTTCCCCTGAGGAAAATGCATTAAATTGCATACCCCGGCTGTGGCGAGCCGGCGGTTATGTGGGGCTCTCCTCCCCAGAAGGGGGAGGCCTACCCACTAAAAACCTCAGGGATGGCCTTCCTCAGGCATGTAGGGAGTCCCCGGGAACATCAAGCCACTTCCGGAAACCCCCAGCCTCCACTCCCCTGCCTAGAGGGGAGCCCTCCTTGGGGGAGGCTACACTACCTCCCCCGGTCTCCTCCACCGTCGACGCCCCCCGGCCACGGAAGGGGCGTGGTCCATCCCGGGTCGCCGTAGCAGTCGCGACTTCCTCGCGCCCGCCGGCGACCCGCGGCGGCGCCGCAGCTGTGCTACCGAGCCTGGCGCCGCCTTCTTCGAGCGGGAGCGGCCATCTCCCGACCCCGCTCGGCGACCTCCTTCTGGAGCATCACTGCTTCACAGAAGGAGGCCACGGCCCTCCAACCTCGCTCGTCCGCCAGCATTGCCGCAATCAATGCCGGCGGAAACATATCTCGCCCGATCTCAGCGACCAAGCCTCGGCGCTCGGAGGCCCACGCGGGGCACTCCGCCAGCGTGCGCTGGGCCGAGTCGAGGTCGGATGCGCAGTGGTGGCAATGTGTCGATCCCTCCCGTCCTATTCGACACAGATACTCACCGAAGCAGCCGTGCCCGGTGAGTATCTGAGTCAATCGGTAGGTGACCTCCTCCTTCCCGTGTTATAAATTGTAGCCTATGTGCTATTCTAAAATCTATATTACGAGTATTGTAAGGTATCATTAAAATCCATTCTGTAATTTTTACGTGAAAGAGTAACAATTATGCATCTATAATTACAAACTTTCAGGATTATAATATTAGTAGGGTGTGGCACATTTAATATTCTACAATGAAAGAGCCCTATTAAAATTATAAATTTAGTCTATCTTTAAATAGTTTTTTTTTGGTTAATTTTCCCATTCTGTGAAGGCAAGGGGAACAATGCCCATACAGTCAATTCTTCGCTTTTTTTCTTCAATTCTTCATTTTTTCACTTTTCTTCTTTATTTTCTTCTTTGATATATTTAGTTTAGGCTGTCGCCAAGTCGGCTGTATCGAAGATCACAGATCTTATTCAGTCAGTATTCATTGAAAACAAATTCAAGGAAAAAATCCAATTCTTTGATTTGAAAACTATCTCAAGTTGGTAGTATCTTTAATTTCATTCAAAATCAAACAAAGTGTAATAAAGTAAAGAAAAACCGAGTTAAAACAGATAATAATATTGAGAGTTAAATATTTAGAGGAATTGTTTCTATAAATTCAAAAATGGAGTCTATCTTTAAAGCATGTGTCGCCATTTTCTTTTTATTATTTTTTTCTAATGGATACCTAATGTCACCATTGCATACAGCTAAAAACCATTGCAGCGTGCCTTGTATACTGCTTATACTGGCGCAATTTTATATCACACAACTATATACAATTTATCGGTTGTAAACGTAAATTATCTTGTCTGTATCACTTCTATAAATGTGATTTTTTTTTATTGCTAAAGTTGATAAACAAGCAGGCTGCCCACCTGATGGTAAGTGGTAACAGTCGCCTATAGTACATGTGGTTCCCACGAGATTCGCAGCAAATCTGCAAACCTCATAAGAACCACAGTGTACGTTGCCAACTTGTGACATAAGATGTAAAGTCACAGTACCCAGTAATTTCACTGCCTATCTTACCCTTCACGCCGGAACACAGCAAAGCGAATCCTGCTGTTTGGCGGCGGAAATAGGTAAGACGGAGGTACCCATGCAGACGACCCTGGTACAGAGTCTACCTCCTAGAATGTTATGTGAAGCTATAATGAAATAAATTTCAATATTTACTTTGCTTTTCTTTTCTAGCTTCCTTTCTTAATAAAGCAGCAATGTAACTATAGGTACCGTCACATTTACACGTTACAAATTCAAAACGTGTAGACAAAATAACATCTATTAGTGATATTCGCATTCGTTTCGTTAGAAATGTACGAGTATATAAGCGATTCCGTAATGTGGGATCATTTTGATATTTGATATCTAAAGGAAGTCGATACATCGAAACGAAAGCGTCTACTACTTTGACTAAGGCCCCTATTACGAAACATCTCGCATTTCTTCATAGAATTAAGTATTTGACAATATTTTATCTTTAATTAGAGTACATATTATATATATGCCTATAAAATTGCCTTTTTTAAGATTTTTACCCAGCTTCTTTTTAAGAATGATAAAAGCAAACGTACAGACTGAGAAGTAACCACTTGTGACTTTTGTTCCCTCTGAATAAGAGAAACTGAGAATCTCAATGGATACCACCGCAAGAAAGTGCCGCGCTGACTATATCGGACTCCGAACCGATACAGGCAGCTGGACCAATGTGACCTACCGAATAAACTCGGCCTAAGTTACGGGTTCATTAACCCACCCCGTGGCTTGTAGTGAGAGCATCCGCTCCTTAGGACAAGGTCCTTAGGTGCCTTAGGAAAGAGCACTGTGCCTCAGAAGAGGGCGCGGTGCCTCAAAAGAAGGCGCGGTGCCTCAAAAGAAGACGCGGTGCTTAGGAAAGAGCGCGGGGGAAATTACTTGTTATTTTTATTATTGTCGCTTACATTACGCGTCTTTATAAGACACGGTCCTTTATAAGGTTTGCGCGGCGATATAGATCCAACGCGTAGAGGCCATTGCAGCCCAACTGCAATGACCAACTGGGAGTGTACCAACTGGGTCTAATCTCTATCTGCACCATGAAAAATGCAGCTAAAAACTATGTCCAGTTAGATGCGCAGACACTATTGTCACTAATAGTGGTCAAAACGTTTGTGGACTATTGCATTTCGATTTTGGCGGTAATGAGAACCGGACTATCCAGAGACTCCGGTCACCTGCCTTCTCAAAGCCTTCTAATTGATTTATTATTCATTGATAATTATTATTATATTAATAAATATTAATTAACTAGCGGACCCGACAGACTTCGTCCTGTCAAAAAGATTTGTACAGTGGCAGTTTTTTGTTCCTAATTATTTTATAGATAATATCGCATAGCCAATCAAATTGCAAAAAAGGTCCAAAATGAATATTTTGTGACTATTCAAGTTTGGAACGTGATATTAAATCCTCAACGATGTATTCTGTGCTCCAACGCCACACAACGCACACACCTGTGTTTCGACAGAAATGATTGAATTTAAACTTTATATATTAAAGCAAATCGACTCTTTGATGTTAGGAACACACCTTCATGCTTAGACAACAATGAGTGCTTGCAATATGAACTATATACAATAACATTAAAGCTCAATTCGACTGTACGTTTTAGTTAGAAAACGTTTGCATGGGAAAATAAAAGGACTGTTTTTAGGGTATTTCCGATGATTATTCGAATTTTCCTCATTGTAAAAACCCTCCTTGAACTTCAACGTACATTAACAAAAAAGAATTGGCCAAATTGGTCCAGGCGTTGTTGAGTTATGAGCTTACCAACACATTTTGCGATTCATTTTTATATATAAGATTATTTGTAAACTTTGTAAACAAGTATTGTAAACATATTTTACCTGGTAATGGATGCTGAATTCAAACAATTATCAGCGTTTCTGTGAGCAAACTTCGTAAAAAAATAGGAAGCGATCTACCCTTACAAGTGTGAACTAATAATACTGTCCCGGAAATGCACCGGAACTATCACTGAATGTGTGAATCGACCTTCATCCGCCATTTCTCACCAAACAGTGTTATCTCACCTACGATTCTATGTCAAAAACTGGCAGTAAACACTTCAAAGCACAACGTCCCCCACCTTCACTGAATCGGTGCTAAAAAACTGAACCTCGTTTGTGCGTCACGTATCGGTGGAAATTATTCAATCAAGGTGGTTCTACACTTTGACCTTGAGAGTCCGAGCCTTTATACGCGGGACATACGTAAACGTCATCGGATACGTAAAATGCGCTGTAATGCATGCATTACGACTTTAACTTTGAATGTGTTCTGGCGGCAAGGCGCCAAACACGCAATGAGCTCTGTGCGACGCCTATTTCTCGATTGGTGCCACTCATGTGTGTCATGCTATTTAGAAACGTGCTCATGTTGCGATGTTGTTTGAGATTCAAAACTTATTTTGCAGTTAACTATATTAAGAAACAAGCAGCCTGCAAACCTGATGCTCCTTGTGTGATTCACACAACCATCACAAGAACCGCAGTGTACGTTGCCAACTTGTGACATTACATATTAAATCACGGTATCCAGTAATTTCACTGTCATATCTTACCCTGCAAATCGAAGCAACAGCGGCTCTGAAGTCAATAAGACGGTTACTATGACGAACTCATTGTGAGTTCGCCTCCTTTCTTATTTAATGCTAGAATTTAAAAAAAGAACGCGCTTGCTGACGCGGCTTGTTTAAAACAATTGACGGTTGGGTCTGATGTTGGCGACTTGAATCATATATTTTTTGCATGTAATTTTCGAATTCCACTTCCTTCATCCATGAGCGTCTTACTTTCAATCAATAACTCATCTATTTATAATATTATATCTACTTTTTTATTTAATAATAGTATTTAATTATAAAATGTTATACCTACTTCCTTGATCCTTAAAATCCGATAACCGATTCCACAACCAATCTTTCCGTTTCACCCTCGTCCGTGGCTGATGCACAAGCCGTGCAAGCCAAAAATGAAGAAAAAAAAAAACAATTGACGGGATCACTTCGAGTACGGACGGTGTCATAACAAGTTCAATTAGGTGAGGAATTCGTTGGAAGTTCGCCTCCTTTCATATATAAGGTGTGTGTGCTAGAATTAGAAAAAATCTCTCGCTGCATGCTCAAAACAATTGACGGGGCCACTTCCAGTACAGACGGCGTAATAACAAGTTGAAGCAATCCCATACAATACAGAAAAGAATCTACAAGTTATTTGTATTCTTATAATTCCCCATCGTTCACATACCTGTGAGGACATCATTGTGCCCAAGGAGAAGACCCTGGTAGAATCTATTTTCTCATTATCATGCTGTTTTGGACACGAAAAACATCATTTAGATAAACCAAATGCAAATTTACAATAATTATATAAGTTCTGAATTTTTGATCAATACGCTGCTAAATTTAGTTAAAATACGGTTAGAATTCCATTTACCTTATGTGGGGCAAATCTGATAATAACTGGCCAATATTATAATTATAATCCAACTTAATTATTAATCGTTTTCGTTTCGTGGACAATATACGCGTATATTATAAATTATCCTGTAATAGCGTTTTATAATTAAGGGGTTCCCGGAATATCGCATACACAGCAATCGCTTTATTGCATGGTAATATAATAATAAATATCAATTAATAATAGAAAACATGCGTACTTTAATGAATTTCTTCGAAAATATACAAAAACCACGACCTTAAATATGTTGTGTAGAATAAAATATACAATATGACATGATCCTTTATTTAATACTAGCTTTCTGCTTGCGGCTTCGCCTGCGTGGATTTCGGGATTGGGTCTATAGAGGGTTAAGGGTCATAGCTTTTACCCACGGCTACATCACGGCTACACCTATATGCGCGGAAGTCAGTTTATGGCGCGAAGGTTTTATCGCGCTTCCCGTGGGACTATCCGTATTTCCGAGATAAAATATACCGCAAAAGCTTGCTCAAGAATCACTCTATCTATTAATGAAAACCGCATGAAAATCTGTACAGTAGTTTTTGAGCGAAGCCTTTATAGCGCATCCTGTGGGATCTGTCGATTTTTCCGGGATAAGAAATAGCCTATGTTACTCGGAGATAATGTAGCTTTCCAAAGGTGAAAGAATTTTTGAAATCGGTCTAGTAGTTTCGGAGCCTATTCATTACAAACAAACAAACAAATCTTTCCTCTTTATAATATTAGTATAGAAGAAAAATTACTTCTGCTGCGATGTTTTGCGTATGACCTCATGTATTTATCAACGTCTCCAGTTTTTGTAGTACTGTAGTTTTAACTAAATACTAGTTTTATCGAAAATACTCGCTATTATTCGGTATTCGATATTACTCGACATTTTTTGACGTGAAACGTCTTTAAAATCGCGCCGAAACATACGGGTACCAGGTTTAAAAAGTGGACCGTAACGAAAAGGTCTATATCATCGTACCTTAATAATTAAAAAACTATTAGTCTTAAAAACAAAAATATGGTGTGAATATTTCACTTATATAGTCAGCTCGCTGTTGTGACATTGAGTTATTTATTAAAATTCTTAAAACACCGTCAATCTTGTTTTTATTTAAAGCGATTTCCTAACATAGACGTTTCACGTTAAAACCAACGGCCGTGTGCCTCGGCACAGCCCCACCCGATTTTTTTTTTTGATATTCATCGAATACAAGTCGTACCAAATACGAGTATATTCAATAACTTTTCGATAAATATTGGAGATAGTAGGCAATGGACTATAAAATAATAAATATTTTCAAATACAAAAATGGTCAAAGAAAAGGAATATGTAAAAGTCACGTAGGCACCCTTCTAGATAGCGGTGGCTCTCCTCTTGCTCGTACCCTGAAATCTTCGGTGACGGGCCCGTCTTTCTTCCAGGTATGAAGATTTTAATATAATCAATATACACTCTACAATCGTGATCGCGAGTCTGGCACAAGTACCTACTTTGAAATTTCTGGAACGCAAGGTCCGGAGTTAAATAATATATGAATATAATAATAAATAAAAAATGCGTGATAATGTTATGTAATATATTAGCGTAACCAAATACCAAATAATAGCTAGTATTACTTGAAATTTCGGCGAATAATCGTCTAAAATAAAAATAATCAATATTCATGATTGTCCTTAATGAAACTATACGCAGTATTAATTATTGCCTTAAATATTAAAATTCAGTCCTGTGTCTGTGCTTTTTAATTAATTTTAAATTACTACATATGAATGTAGTATATTATAACATGAAACAGTTTTATTTTTTAATATTAAAATGTAATAATATACTATTAAGAAAATTAATGATTATTTGATAGAAATTAAAAATATTTTTCATTTCTCATACTCGGAAAGTTATGTTGTTTTGATGTGATTATTGGGTGGAAAATGCTGCTTCCCGACATAGGGAGGGAAAAACTCATACAATTTACTTCCCACCCAAGAGCCGGAATGAACTTTAAAAATAGAACTACGAATGTCAGCTACGAACTGTCAGCCGTGAACTATAAAAAAAAAATGCTGTGGCCATGTGAGTTTCTAAACAGCCAGTGTGAACTTAGCGCAAACTACTTCCAGCGGAATAAGCCGCAACAAACACGCGGTGAGTTCCATATTTAAAATTTAAACAGTCGACATAAATTGGCGGGATGTGAATTTATTATATATATCTGTGACGGAATTTGAAAAAATTCATATAATCTCTTATACTAGTTAAGATTTTAATTTTAAAAATGAGTTCAAGCGATTCCGAAATATTGACACCAGATTCAATTAAAGACGAGGCAAATTGTGTTCTGCCTACTGATGGTCTACTGATATTATCATATATTATCAATAAATAGATTAAATAAACAACCAATGTTTTATTTTCCTCATATATTCGATGTGAAAAGTAGAGTGTTTAACACGGGTAAAAGAATCAATTCCTTCTCGGACTATAGCCTAAATACCTCAGGAATTGATTCTTTCCACCCTCGGTTAACAATCTACTATTTATTGTGCCTTATTTATATCGTCGTGAGGTAGAGTTATGATGAGTGAAAATTCGCTAAAATGAATGACGATTAATCGGTATTCGACTAATCGCTATAACAACTATTCGCGGCGAGTCTACTAAATAGTTCGTTGTATAAAACTACCACAGTTAGAAACCGCAAATCATGACTACTTGTAATCAAATTTAGGATTTTTTCCCTAACCACACCCTCAGGGTTGTTTCATTGTTAATATATTTATTGCAATGGCCGCCTGAGCGGTGAGACAGGAATGGGAGGGGCGCAGTTTGACCGCTTACGGGTCAACAATTAAACTGTACATTAACTACTAAAGGGCATTATATACGTACATAATATACATTAGACACGTTTCGTAAGAAAAAATATTTTTTTTTATTCTTTATTACATTGGAGTTGATTGAATGAAAGGTAAAATGCGGTTGACGATTTATAACTAGAGATCGGATAATCGGATGCATATTTACCTAAAGTTAGTTTATGACAAAGTATGGAAACGCCTTTTTATTGTTTTGTTAAATAAAAATCCCGGGATTGCGGAATTGGATAGCCGGATGTTTATTTATTTACCTAATTTAGTTTTTGACAAAGTATGGAACTGTCTTTTTATTTTATTTCCATAAATGAAAATTCCGGAATTCCGGTACTGTAGAACATTTTGGTAATGCAAAACTAGTCGGTAATATGAGCTTAAAAACGACGTTACATGAAGGTTAGTTTCAGTTCCCCGTGTGATTTGTGAGTAGGTATATAGAGTTTTCGAGGAAGAAAGTCGAGTGTTAAATAAAACAATAAGTACATACAAAACTTTATAACATATAATCTCACTCACACTCATTAAATCGGAAGTTAACTCAGAGTGAGATACTAGACCATACTTACGCCCGGGCACCATTTCTGTTTTTCTATTCAATTATTCAATTGATTATTGTTTTAGTCAAACTAGCTCACTACTTTCGTATAACACTCTTCATGTAATAAATCGTACATTCATAAATCGCACGGGGAACTGAAACTAAACTTCATGTAAATACGTATGCATAGTTGTATAAATGAACCCGGAGTCTCGGTCTTTTGAAAATAAATACCACGTGCTAGTTTAGTAATTTTCAAACAATATCACTACGTTAAATTTGCAGTCCCGTATTTTCCCGGGATTTTTATTTAACAAAATGTATTTTAAAAAGCCGCTTCCATAATTTGTGAGCCAAAAATTAACTTTAGGTAAATATGCATCCGATTATCCGATCTCTAATGATAACATCCATTAAATATTGGAGAAATACTTTTATTTTTGAGGTTTCTAGTGTGATATCGTAAATAATTGCCTTTTTGCCGCGTACATTGCAAACGATTATATACAACGTTCAGTCTTTCTGTAGTGTATTTAGTATCAACATTACACCCGTGCGAAGCCGGGGCGGGTCGCTAGTGTATAATATATGTATGTCTATCCGTTATCCTAGATCCCATAACATAAGCCTTAAAGAGCTTACTTTGGGCCGGATTAATTTGTGTAAGTATAAGAAATATTGATATTAGACTGACCTATAGTACTAGTGATAGACTATTACATACTAGAGCCCGCGACTTCGTCTGCGATGACTTATGATAATATTTTAGACAATTAAAATTAACAAGCTTAAAATTAACAAGCTATATTATTATAATGTTTCATTAAAATCTATACATACTTTTTTTTTCTCAGGAGATGAAGGCTGAGAATCCTCACAAGGAGCACGAAACGTGCCCAGGGTACACCCAGGCTACAGGCTGCCCAGGAGGTTATGTCATGCCACGTGACCTACCGACTAAACTCAGCCTATGCCTAAGTTCTAAGAACCATATAGGCAAATCGTGACGGCGACCGCCCCTCAGGAGAGGGACGAGTTACATACTTTCGCCTTTATGTTAGTAGGGATTTGATTCCGCTTAATTGAGATTAGCCGTCTATTGAAACAATAATTAACCGCGATTAGAATGGCGATCGCACACGCCACACCGACTCCGAACTGGAAATAGGAAGAGTACAAAATGAAAGAGCAGAAATTGTACATTCGTTGGACCACGTCACGCAAGCGAGCGTGTGATTTGAGCAATAAACGTTATCAGGTCGTTATCAAAGTTATTTTCCCGTGACTGTAACTTGTTGTGATTTACTTTGAGTCTTTCCGAAATTGTAGGTGTGGTCTTTACTGAATTGCCGCAATTTTAATGCCGTAATGCTCTGTAACGATTTAGATTTGCTAGCTGATGCCCGCGACTTCGTCTCCGCCGGATTAGTATGTCGAGTAGGTCGGTAGGTAGGTCTGATGAATTAGTTATATTATTGTCAGTGGTGTTGTCGAGCTGGAACGCTCCGGAACGTCGCGTCGTTCCGGTACTTCCTTTTTGGACAGGAACGCGTTCCGACAACAAGACCAAGACTGAAAACGAACCGGCTTGTTTTTCCGAACCGTGAACCGAAGTCCGGAACGTATTTTTTCTGCTGAACCGGAACTCTAATCGAACCGAAACAAATAGGTACGTGAACCGGTTTTTGGTCCCCCGAGCCAAAAGGGTGGCGGGCGCATTGCATCGCCTGCTGCCCAATCTCGGGGGACCGAGGGATGGAGTTCGCCGCCTGTACGAGGGCGTCGTGCGATCCGTGGCCATGTATGGGGCTCCCGTGTGGTCGCAAGACTGCGCGAGGTCCCCCCGCTGCAGAGCTCTGCAGCGGATAATGGCCATACGGATCGTACGAGGCTACCGTACAATCTCGTACGAGGCGGCGACGGTTCTGGGACGCTCCTCCACATTCGACATCCTGGCCGACATGTACGCGGCGACGTATGTGTCGCGGCGTGTCGACCGGGGGAGCGATGGGGGGAGCGCCCTGGAACCCGCGCACGAAGTGCCTAAGCGGGAGTGGCACCGACGGATTGTGGCGGCCTGGCGTGTGCAGCTCGAATTACGGATCTGCGTGCGCCAGCGGGCCGTCGGTGCCGTACTCCCGCACCTCGTAGCTTGGCTCCACGGGAAGGAGGAGGTCACCTACCGATTGACTCAGATACTCACCGGGCACGGCTGCTTCGGTGAGCATCTGTGTCGAATAGGACGGGAGGGATCGACACATTGCCACCACTGCGCATCCGACCTTGACTCGCCCAGCACACGCTGGCGGATTAATTGCGGCAATGCTGGCAGCCGAGCGGGGTCGGGAGATGGCCGATCCCGCCTCGAAGGAGGCGGCGCCGGGCTCGGTAGCACAGCCGCGGCGCCGCCGCGGGTCGCCGGCGGGCGCGAAGAAGTCGCGACCGCTACGGCGACCCGGATGGACCCCATGCCCCTTCCGTGGCCGGGGGGCGTCGTCGGTGGAGGAAACCGGGGGAGGTAGTGTAGCCTCCCCCGAGGAGGGCTCCCCTCTAGGAGGGGAGGCTGGGGCTCCCGGAAGTGGCTTGATGTTCCCGGAGGCTCCCTACATGCCTGAGGAAGGCCATCCCTGAGGTTTTTAGTGGTAGGCCTCCCCCTTCTGGGAGGAGAGCCCCACATAACCGCCGGCTCGCCACAGCCGGGGTATGCAATTTAATGCATTTTCCTCCGGGGAACAAAAAAAAAAGGGACTCTGCCAAAAGTTAATGTTGACATGGTAGTGACATTTTTTGTCGAAAGTGCAGAGTTTTCAAGTGTAGAAATAAAAAAGACTAAACAAAAGGCATTGAAAAGTTTGGGTGTGTTTGGTAAGTAATTGTTTCTTTTGTGTAATAAATGTCATTCCTCTTCGCCGCTTGAAACCACATTTTTCTCAGTTTTGGGTCAGAAGGTCCAGTCAAAAACAATTTATTAGGAAACTTATTTGAAGTAGATGGACACATTGGCACAAAACATACGTCCACACGGCTTTTTTCGGAGTATCAATGGCATAGTTATGATCACCTGATGTTGATGGATAGTCCATTGTAAATTTTTACAAAATCATACCTTGAAAGTCGAGATAAATGCAAAAGCAACTAAAGCCAGCAATGACCCGCGCAGTACAATCAGTGAGCCAGTGACAATGACAGACAGGAGTGACGTCATACGAACTATAGGTCCGTTTTCGCGCGAAAATTTATATTGACAATTTTAAACCGCATTTTTTTTAGTAATATACAGTCTTTGATATACATTCAGTGGGTTCGAGTCCCGGTAAGGACAGAGCTTTGTGTGATGGATGCGAGCATTTGTGCTTAGGCATGGTTGTTGATATATATTTCTATAAAAAAATAAATGTACTACTAACATTAAAAACGCCAAAGTTTGTATGGATGGGTGTATGTTACTCTTTTACGTAAAAACTACTGAATGGATATTAATGACTTTACAATAATATAGCTTACACATTAGCATAATACATAGGCTGTTATTTATGTCCTTTGAATTTTATATTTGTTTAATTAACGTCAATAAATGTGTATAAAATTATGTTGTATAAACATTATTTTGATTTTGAATGTATATAAGTACATTGGGTTTAGAGATGTTGGGGTTTTAGATATAAATTATTTTGTTATCATAATCCCTACTAATATTATAAAGGCGAAAGTTTGGAAGTATGGATGGATGGATGGAATTTTAATGTAACATTACAATAATATAACTTACACATCAGAATAACACTTGAAAGATATACTCGTAAGTCACGTTAACATAAGTTACTCGAAATACAATTCTGCGCAGATGAAGTCGCGCAGTTGTACTTTTCATGGAGTCAATATATATTTTTTTTTATTAAGATGAGAAGGATGAATTAGATTCATTAAAACATTTAAATAAAGTACACATATGTTAAACAAACCATGATAACGATTTGTTGATGGATGACGCAAGTTCGAACTCCACTCGAGTCGAATATTTTATTAGCGTTTTTTTCTTATTTATACATTGCTTTAGTATTGTTAGAAAAACCAAATTGACTAATTTAGAATTTTTAGCTATACAAAATGAATACTTGTGCGTATTTAAAGAAAAAAAAATAAAGTAAATGTTTCACGCGAACGTATGTGATTATGTGTAAAATTATTAGCAATACATTTTGATTAATGTAAAATAACACTGGCTGGAAAGAAAAATACAAACTTTTTGTTTTGTTTTTTATTACTCATGGCTAACAAACAGTGACTGTTTTGACAATATAAAGATAAGCGCTACTCAACCCGGTTGTACATATGTCAGGTAATTTTGTATCTGAGTTGCATAGAGCCTTAACTTAAAAAAAATAACTTTGTTTTGCGCGGAAATTTTTGTGTTTTGTAGTTTTTTGTAAGTTTTTAATTTTAAACAACACGTACGATACTTCTGCTTTTCTTCTGTTGTTATTAGTCTTAACAATTATATGATTAACTGTTCTGTCAGTTATCAAACAATCACTCAAGATTTCATTTAAAAATAAAATTGTTAACAAATTTTCAATGCCGTTTAGCAATGTCATGCTAGCTAGATTAGCTACGGTTACTTAGGTACTATACAGAAATCGCATTTGAATTTATCTTAAACGCAAATAATATTTTATAGTCAAATTAAGTAATCCACTAATTTATAAGTGTCCACTATTATGAATACTATTTGATATTATCTTGTCGACGTACACAAAAGATTTTATAAGATAACATGACATGTAATGTGTGTATCTAATATAAAGAGACAACGTTTCAAACATACCTCGTAATTTTTCCCAATCAACGTCCAAATAACTATTGAACTGTCAACACAACACAATTTTTTTCACATGGGCGAAAGGAGTTTTACGTCAATATTCAAAAATGGAATTTTAGCAAATTTTTAAAAGAATTGCGCGCGAACACTAATGTCACTTGTCACTTAGTCGGTCCGTTGCGCGCGCCACCGGCGTGCGTTCAACAGCGTAGCTTTCCACTAACTACTGTTTTTACTTTTGCTGCATACACTATCATCCCACGATCGCGAATGCCATTACAACTTACTATTAGGGCGACTACACACAGTCATTACTGCTAAGTACTCACGTCGAAAGTATATATGCAGCTCAAAGGAATGCGCTTCCCCGCCGCAAGCCGCACTTAGAACTCAGTTTTATAACCCACACAAACGTAGATATACGTTTTATATTTAAATAATATAAAATTAGTATAGGTACGTAATTATACATTAAAATGCGTTTCGTTTAATTTACACTAGATATTAGAAATGATATTATGGCCTCTAACACTAGATACTTACTCATTTGGAAGTGGTCAGATCACTGGTTTATTTCGATATCAGAAATATAATATACTAGCTGACCCGTTCCCACTTCGTTGGGCATTACATTAATATCCCTTTTTAGTACAGAGTGTTATATTTTAATTTCTAATTGTAGTATTAAAAAAACTACTTTTTGTAACTTAAATATAAAAGTTAGACATATGCTGTCGTTGACTTTTTTGTAGGCATTTTTAAGCTCCACATCTTTTCTCTAGAACTCAAAAATATATCTATAATAGTTAAGGCAGCGTTCATAAGAAACGCTTTCATTCGACCGTTTTTTCTCCTATTCACTTTGCAAAACGGACTACCATGTAAAAGCCTTCTTATTTTTCGGTTTTTTTATATAACCTATGACACTCAGCAATAGTGTGGCTTTCTATTGGTGAAAGAATTTTTAAAATCGGTTCAGCAGATCCCGAGGTTACCCCTTACAATTTAACAAATATACAAACACACAAACTTTACTTCTTTATAATATTAGTATAGATAAAAACGATGTAGGTCAAAGGTCCCCAAACTTTTTGTTTCGTACACCACTTTCAATGTTTTGCTGCATCTGGTGAACCTGCAGCTGCATTTCTAGCAATTTCTAAATCTCGAAAAAAAAAAAAAATTAGATCTATCTAATATTTTTTGTCACGGCCGCTGAGGGTCTGAGATAACCAAAAAGATCTGGTCAATAGTCAAACATACCCATCAGTGCAGTCAGACTCCCTCAGAGCAGCTTGTGGCGAGCTGTCGGTGAGTTGCGTCACCGAGGGTACCGATGTGCTTCAGGGGGGCGTATGCCACCTGCCTCTGTCTTGCCTTAACCAGCTGGACAGAGTGGAGTTGCAAGAGCAGATGCCGAAGGGTGGAAGTGTAATAATGTCATAACGCCGACGACGGCGTCTCGATCGCTGTCGCAGACACACTTCTCTACACCCTTAGCCGTTCACACCAATGTTGCTCTCTTCGCACCAATATTGGTCTGCTTTTTTGGGGGGCCCATTTAGTGAGCGGCGAATCACCACCTGCCATATTTAAATCTATTAGGAGGCTTTGAGAAGGCAGGTGACCGGAGTTTCTTCCATAGCCCGGTTTTCATTACCATCTAAATCGAAATGCAATAGTCCACATACGTTTTGACCACTAATGACAATAATTTCTGTGCATCTAACTGGGTGTAGTCATTAGCTGCATTTTTCATGGTGCAGATAGAGATTACACTCAGTTGGTACTGTAGTGATCTCTCACTATTTGTAATAGGTACTTCATGCTCAAGTTTTGAACATAATTAACTTTTTAAGTTGTTTTAGACGTGTGATGTCATTCCGCCTGACGGCGAGTTGTTAAATTATTTTTAACGTTTTTATATTGTTTTTTTTTAAATATCCAATACACATTTATTATTATCCAGTGGTTCCATTTTCTTGCTACATACAATCCCCGTTACAGTACACTCCAAGCACACTTTTTTTTGTTAATTGGTACACTCCAAACACAAGCACATTTCGCTTAAATGGCCTCTACGCGTTGGTTTGGATCTTTATCCCCGCACACACCTTATTTTTTGTTCCCTTGAGGAAAATGCATTAAATTGCATACTCCGACTGCGGCGAGCCGGCGGTTATGTGGGGCTCTCCTCCCCAGAAGGCCTACCCACTAAAAACCTCAGGGATGGCCTTCTTCAGGCATGTAGGGAGCCCCCGGGAACGCCAAGCGACATCCGAGATCCCCCAGCCTACGCTCCCCTGCGAATACAGGGGAGCCGAAGATGTCTCGCCTGTGGATACGGCGCCGCAGCTGTGCTACCGAGCCCGGCGCCTCCTCCTTCGAGCGGGATCGGCCATCTCCGGACCCCGCTCGGCAGCCTCCTTCTGGAGCATCACTGCTTCACAGAAGGAGGCCACAGCCCTCCAACCTCCCTCGTCCGCCAGCATTGCCGCATACTATATACACCTATAGTCTATATACACCTTTGAATTTCTTTTCTGTTTGTTTTTCTTCATAATAGATGTACCTACATATGAAACTCAAAAACGAGAAATATATTGGTACATGGTAGGATCGACTTCGGACCCCGAATCATCAGATTCGTAAACTAGTACCGAGACACAGCGCCACTGACGCTTATTTCTATATCTATCTCATTAGATTACAGCAATTTATGTTTAAAAAAATATTTTATAATAATTCATTATATTTGAAAGGTTGGTTTGCGGATACCCTTGAAGTGTTTACTTTCAGCTGAGGACTTAGTAGACTAAACAAATTAACGAGATTAAATCAATGTGTGCAAAACATGGCTATCAAGACTTTTCGTCTAATTTAAATACTTAAAAGTACCTAGGGTCACTTCAACCAAAACACTTCTACTACTGGATAAAGTCTTTATAATTTCAAAATACATGCAAATTACGCATTTATATAAATATACATATATAAATCTACAGCTAGGCTTAAACTGTCCGTCTGTCCGAAGTATTAATTTGTCTCACGGCGTTAACGTTGCTACATTTGAATATATCAGATAAATACCAAAAATAGCCAAGGCATACATGAGTCAGTTTATCTCAGAATTGTATTTACCTACATTTTGATAAGTATACTATTTCCACACCCTGTCACGCCTGATTCATTGCCGTTGACTTAAATCGCACCTTTTACGATAACGATTTCCGTTTTCTTGTGGTTGATAATACCTGTCCCTTTATACCAGTGATTCCCAAAGTGGTCTATATCGACCCCTAGCGGTCTATGACAACCTTAGGTTAGGTTAGGGGTCTACGTAAGAGACACAAAAATTTGGGGGTCCATGAAATGAAAACGGGGGTCCACGATAATGGATCTCAACATACACTGTCAGTACCTATTTACTTACATTATACTATTTTCTATACTAATATTATAAAGAAGTAAAGTTTGTGTGTTTGTATATTTGTTAAATTGTAAGGGGTAATCTCAGGATCTACTGAACCAATTTTAAAAATTCTTTCAGCAATAGAAGGCCACGTTATTGCTGAGTGTCATAGGTTATATAAAAAAACGAAAAAATAAAAAAGTTTTTACGTGGTAGTCCGCTTTGCAAAGTGAATCGGAGAAAAAAACAGGCAGCGGACGGCGCGCGATGGCTTCGGGTTTAATTCGGATCGCGTTCGTGCTCGCTTCGGGGATTATTAATATTATGCCCAACGAAAGTGGGCACGGTCAGTTAGTCTAATATAAAGACATAAAATTATTTATAAAACTACCTATAAAGTAAATAATAAATAAATAAATAAATAAATATTTGTTACACTTACACCAATTAGCCTAGCTCAAACTAAGCTCTGTAAGGCTTGTGCTATGGGATCTAGGGTAACGGATAGACATACATATATTATACATATATAAATAATTTTTATAGAAATATATATCAACAACCATGACTAAGGTACAAATGCTCGCATTCATCACACAAACATCTGCCCCCATCGGGACTCGAACCCGGGACCTCAGAGATGGCGACACCTTGAAACCGGTGTACTATCCACTCGACTATGGAGGTCGTCTGAAAGTAAAAGAATATTATAAATGTTCATAAAATTTTCTGAATTGCAAGATGTAGGCTTTCAATATCAGGTAAGTAGGGGATCTACCCAGTGGGCGTGTGGCGGTAGAATCGTGAAAACGGAACCCGCTACGCGCCCCGATATGGGACACCGGGGGGTTTTAGTGGGTAGGCCGGTCCCTCAGATCGGAGAACCCCACACACGGCCGCGCCTAGCCAGCGCGATGTCAAGGTGTATTTCCCCTCGAAAAAAAAGGGGTGTCTAATCAAAACCGAAAAACATGGCAAAGGGACACAAAAAAGTTTGAGAACCTAATTGTGAAAATCTAATTTGTCTTCTCTTTTCGTTCATCATTTACATTATTATTATGAACTAGCTGACCCGACGGACTTCGTTTTGAAAAAGAATTGTAAAGTGGCAGTATACCGCATAGCCAACCAAATTCCAAAAAAAGGTTCAAATGAACTATTACATTTTGTGACTATTGAATTTTGGAACGTGACATTAAATCCTCCAACGATGTATTCTCTGCTCCAACGCACACACGCACACTGTTTTGATAGATATGGTTGAATTTCAATTTTATATAGCGTTAATAAAGCACAAATTGACTCAGATGTTAGGAACACACCTATATTTGCGTAGACAACAGTGTGTGCTTGCAATATAAACTTTAAACAATAACAATAAAGCTCAAATTGACTGTCCGTTTTAGTTAGAAAACGTTGTATGGGGAAAAGGGGGCTGTTTTTAAGATTTTTCCGATAATTATTCGAATTTTTCTTCTCTTTTTTCTCTTTCTTTTTCTTCTTTGTTCCGGCTAATCTCTGGAACGGCTGGACCGATTCGGACGGGACTTTCACTGGCAGATAGCTTATGTACACGGCACAGGGATAAATAAACGTTGCGATGTTAAGTTATCAGCAGACAGTTTAATAATGCTCTAAAAATGGCGGACACTGGCTTTTATACTTTTCCACAAGCAACTTATTAATTGATTTATAACAATATTAATACAATGCAATACAACAATAATAATTAATTTGCATCAAAATTATTACTAAGCAGTATACTTATATAATTAAACATTGTATAGGTTTTTAAATTATATTAGGTTCCGTAAACCGGAAAAGGCATTTTCAGTATATTAAGATTATGATTTAAAATTAGATTACGGTAGTTAATATGAGCTTTAGATTAGTTTTATAATTTACTAGCTGACCCGCGCCCACTTCGTTGGGCATAATATTAATAATCCCCGAAGCGAGCACGAAAGCGAACGGAATTAAACCCGAAGCCATCGCGCGCCGTCCGCTGATGATGATGATGATGATGATGATGACACTCAGCAATAATGTGGCTTTCTATTGGTGAAAGAATTTTTAAAATCGATGATGATGATGATGATGATGATGATGATGATGACACTCCGCAATAATGTGGCTTTCTATTGGTGAAAGAGTTTTTAAAATCGGTTCAGTAGATCCCGAGATTACCCCTTACAAATATACAAACACACAAACTTTACTTCTTTATAATATTAGTATAGATTCATTAAAATGACGATAACTTTTTTTTTAATGAACCGATTTTGATGAAACAAAGTCTATACACTGCCCGGGAGTGTGCATTCTTCATTAGTGAAAACCGCATAAAAATCCATTCAGTAGTTACGAAGATGTGCTCGAACAAACAGACAGACAGACAGACAGACAAAAAATTCAAAAAAAAATTTTTTGTGTTTCATTGGTTTTCTTTTATCGCCCTGACTCCATTTTTGTCAATTATCTTCAATGTACAGACACACCGGGTCCTACTGTTTTATTATATTATGAACTAGCTGACCCGCGCCCACTTCGTTGGGCATAATATTAATAATCCCCGAAGCGAGCACGAAAGCGAACGGAATTAAACCCGAAGCCATCGCGCGCCGTCCGCTGATGATGATGATGATGATGATGATGACACTCAGCAATAATGTGGCTTTCTATTGGTGAAAGAATTTTTAAAATCGATGATGATGATGATGATGATGATGATGATGACACTCCGCAATAATGTGGCTTTCTATTGGTGAAAGAGTTTTTAAAATCGGTTCAGTAGATCCCGAGATTACCCCTTACAAATATACAAACACACAAACTTTACTTCTTTATAATATTAGTATAGATTCATTAAAATGACGATAACTTTTTTTTTAATGAACCGATTTTGATGAAACAAAGTCTATACACTGCCCGGGAGTGTGAATTCTTCATTAGTGAAAACCGCATAAAAATCCATTCAGTAGTTACGAAGATGTGCTCGAACAAACAGACAGACAGACAGACAGACAGACAGACAAAAAATTCAAAAAAATTTTTTGTGTTTCATTGGTTTTCTTTTATCGCCCTGACTCCATTTTTGTCAATTATCTTCAATGTACAGACACACCGGGTCCTACTGTTTTATTATATGTATAGATAAGGAATGAAAACTTCATGTTGCGAAACCTCTCAGCAATACGCTTTTTAAAAATATACCTTGGTCTTTCCATCAGGACTCTGCACGTGGTGACAAGGCACAAACTATCTGGCTAAGCTGGCTTGCCTGGGTTGAAACTAAAGATCCGGACTTTATAAGAGCTGAAGACTGGCCGTCATCCAGTCCAGACCTCAAGCCTTTACACTTCAAACTCACTTCAGTTAGTTTCAGTTTCATTGTTTTTTTTTTTTTTATAAACGCCGTCCCACCCTAGTATATTAATCCTGTGTTATGGGTGCAACCACAAACATAGAATTTCGCATGCACATACACACAGACCTAGACAAAGGGGTTTTTATTTTTTTTTTGGGCTCCATTTTTTATAATTTTTTTTGCACTTACTGTGTGATGTTTTTCTGATAGATCTCCCCTCTAAGACAAAATTTCCAAAGAAAATAAATATAAAAACCTGCGAATTTTTAAAAAATAATATTTACAAGTCTCGATTATTGGTTTCTTTCATAAAGCTTTTTTATATTTATAGGTTTTAATGAAGGCGTCAAGCTATTTATATTATTTTTCCGAAATAAATATATGCTGTTACTGCAGATTTATTCCTGAAAATGAAACTGTAGATGCTGGCTGTATTGGGTTCCTTTGCATTTTTATTAAATAATGAGAGTTACACCTATCATTGTAATGTCATTGTCAGTGTGACAGTGACATCATTCTATTTTGAAGCTTTTGACGTCGGTTTGTGACAATCAAAATCGAAGTTACCAAAATAAAAAAAGCTGTTGCTGTTTTATTGATCTTAACTTCAAAACCTTTTCTTTTTTTTACAATGTTTTGCAGGTTTTAAAAAAATATCTTCTTACGAGTAAAGGTTCCTTATTTTTTGGTCTTTCCATAAAATATTATTTTATTACTAGTAGGCTGAGAGGGGCCCAGCCTCCATACAAAAATGGAACATCTCCTTTCCATAGGTTGTATAAAATATCTATCCCGTGTGAGAATTGAATCCACGACCTGGAGACCTATTTTTGAATTACGAATGCGACTTCGAAATCACCGATTTTCAATAATTCTTATTTTTTAATATCACTTATGTGACTACCTTAGTCACGCATGTGATTTCACTACCGAGTGTCCTCACCCACTCGTAGTCATACTTGTGGAAATGTTATCTGTGTTTTGTTTAGAGAACATATTGACAAGAATCTGAAGTTGATGTGTTGATTTTTCAGTCTATATATATATATGTGTGTGTGTATATATATAATATATGTATGTGTATGTATTATGGTTATTATATATATACATACGCATATATAATATGTGTATATATATAATAACCATAATGGTTAAGCCGGCAATAACCGGCAGCGGCTACATTCTGCGTGAAACCGAACTCTTACATTTATGTGTGTACTTTATCTATGTTGGCAGCTCTGCGATCGACTTTCAAAAATTGGATATTTAGGAATCCGTGACCTCAAAGTCACCGCTGACTATTTAGTCAGCGGTGATTTCGAAATCGCATTCGTAATTCAAAAATAGGTCTCCTGTTAGGCTGTAGCCGAGCACTAGAACCTACCTCGCGCCTGCTACAAACGACACGGCGACATTGACGGCCGGTTTCTAAAACGCATGTTATGTTAACACGCTGTTAACACGTTTACTACTTCTTATTAAACGCCAAATATATGAGTAAATAACCAAAAATAGTCAATTAGATAATTTTACACTATAAACCCATTCAGTAACCAGCCGTTATCCATACATCTAACATTTAATGAGAGATTAACAACGTGTCAACAACGTTTTAACGCTGACATGTGTTTCTGAAACCAGCCGTGAGTCTCTTAAAAAATCTTTGGAGCAAGCTGTGACGAAATTTTCCTTGGAAACAGTACGTAAATCTATAGAGGTGCCGCGCCGTGAGTTAGCGTTGTAAAACGTCACTGGCAATAATTATCAATATTATCATGTACGCACTCATACAACGCGCTCTTTATGAGTCATCCAATATTTAATTTGTCTAACAACATGTAACAGGAACACCGCTATAGGTTGTATTTTGTGCCTTATGTTTTTTAAAAAATACTTTGAATGGTGTTCCTGAGTTGAGAAGAGTTGTTACCGTAAGCCTGTGAGCCTCCGACTAGCTCTCCTTTACGGCAAATCAAAATCCAGAAAAATGTGATTGAAATTATTATTAAAATATTCTTAACAAATTAAGAATTATTCCAACTCAAACACACTCTCTATTCATGACAACTCTTGTCATTTAAGGAACACCGTTCAAAGTATTTTTCAAAAACCATAAAGCACAAAATGCAACCTATAAAGGTGTTCATGTCACAAAAACAGCAATGGTCGTTATCTATGAAAATGCGATTAATTCGTTTTAAAACTATTAATTTTATATTTATACGCCATAGGAGATATATATTTTCATAATACTTTTTTATAATTATATGTCCGAATTAGGATATTTTAAACTAACAAAAATCTAAAAATGTACCTGCTGTTGTTTTACGTCAGAATTTTGTACATTATCGACTATAACTTTATGACAAGTAATTTTCTTGCCGTCAAATAACTTAGTTTAATATCTTTTGAAGGCGTATGTAAAAATTTCGTATAGTTTCCTCTCTCGATTATGAAATAAATAAGAAACCCGTTACTATGAATAAACCAAATTCTTTGAAATATTCACATGTCATATACCGTCGACCAGATACCTACTCCGAAAACTACAGTTGACCAAAAATGTGGTTCACCACCCTAAGGTCGTAATTTGCTTACTCGTTTTGGAACAAGAAAGTCTATTTTGCTCCGCATTGTCATACTAACAGTTACTAATGTCAATTCACAGATGTTTTATTTGCACGCAAAATTATATCGTAATTGGTACATTATTCAATCTGTTCTAATGTGAGACTATAACGATGGGGGTTCCCCAGGGATCGATATTGGGTCCTCTACTGTTTCTAATATATATAAATGACCTTCCTTACTACATTACAGAATCGTGTGAGACAGTATTGTTTGCAGATGATACTTCTTTACTATTCAAAGTTGATAGACAAAAGGAATGTTATGACGATGTAAATAGTGCTCTCTCGAGAGATCTGTATTGGTTCACAACTAATAATTTGTCTTTAAATTCTAAGAAAACAAAATGTATCAACTTCTCTTTGCCCAATGTAAGGCAGGTTGATACTCGTTTAAATATGAATGGTGATGTCATTGACTTGGTAAATAATACTAAATTCTTAGGCATTACGTTAGATTCACGACTACAGTGGGATCCACATATTGAAACTTTGGCAATCAAACTTAGTTCAGCGGCGTACGCAGTAAAAAAGATTAGACTTTTAACTAATGTTGAAACGGCAAGAATTGTTTATTTCAGCTACTTTCATAGTGTTATGTCCTATGGACTGCTGCTATGGGGATCAGCGGCTAACATTGAGAGTATTTTCCTTTTACAAAAAAGAGCGATTCGTGCTATTTACTGTTTACGGGCTAGAGAATCGCTAAAAGAATTGTTCAAAGAAATTAATATTTTAACTTTATCTAGTCAATATATGATAATTTAGTTTTTGTATATAGAAACTATAATAAATTCAATAAAAATAGTCATCTACATAATGTGAATACTAGAAACAAAAATAAACTTGCCGTTCCAATGTTCATACTCCATAAAACTAGCTGTTCGTTCTTGGGGAAATGTATATCTATGTTTAACAAACTTCCGCAAAGTGTCATTGATTTGCCTTTATATAAATTTAAAATCCATATCAAAAAGACACTCATGAGTAAAGGTTATTATAAAGTAAGTGACTATCTAAATGATCACACTATTTGGGAATAGGGACACTATTCATAGAGCCATGTTTGGTAACAACATTATTTATAATATTGTATTGTTTTTATGTCGTGAAGTGTCGGGAGTACAACCAGGATATCATCATCTGCTTTATAGACTACTCCAAGGCATTTGACTGTGTGATGTGGAACAAAATGCTTGACATACTTGTGGAAATGGCGGTCCCAACTCACATAGCTTTCTTGATCCAGAATCTGTATGCAGACAGTTGCGCGAGGATTCGCCTGGAGGGTGACATTTCGGACCCCTTCCACCCCGAAAAGGGTGTTAGACAAGGCTGCATACTTTCACCTAAACTATTTAATATATATGGCGAGCATATAATTAGAGCAGCTCTTGAGGGATGGGAGGGTGGTGTTTCGGTGGGTGGAAAGAAAATTAATAACCTCAGATATGCTGATGACACTACTCTGATCGCATCAAATGAAGAAGAGATGGCAGGCTTGTTTAGGCGCGTGGAGTGTGAAAGTCTCAAACTCGGTCTTCGCATAAACAGGTCTAAGACTAAGCTTATGTCCATTCACCGAGGTGACACCGACGAGATCAGGTCCGACAGGCTCAGTGGTATCGAACGTGTCAAAAGCTTCATCTACTTGGGTGCTCTTGTGACTGACGATGGGTCATGCGAAAAAGAGATTATCCGCCGAATACAAATGGCAAAGACTGCAATGACCAAGTTAGACAAGATATGGAAAGACAACAACATATCGAGGAAGACTAAAGTTCGTTTAGTGCGCTCACTTGTCTTCTCTGTATTTTTGTATGGCTCCGAGACGTGGACCATATCCCGTTTGCTTAAAAATAGGGTCGACGCTTTCGAGATGTGGTGCTGGCGAAGGATGCTCCGAATTCCCTGGACTGCTTTCAGAACAAACATCTCTGTTCTGAAGGAGCTCAAAATAAAACAGCGTCTTTCAGCCATATGCCATCACCGTACGCTCAAATTCCTGGGACATATTGCTAGGAGGGGTCCAGAGTCCCTCGAGAAGATGATACTGACGGGAAAAGTGATGGGGAGGAGATTGAGGGTCGACCACCGGCGCGATGGTGTGACGTCACCAAAGAGCATTTGCAACTCCAACTGCACGCTGCTATTCACGCCGCTGCTGATAGGGACAATTGGCGCAGGCTTATTGTACCCCGGTCCCCCATACAGGACGACCTAGTTGTTGGCAACATAAAAAACATATTATAATGTTAATGTTAGTATGGCAACCCTGCGGCCATACATTCATTCTTTTCTTATATTCGTACTTCGTTGCTAAGGTGTAATGTGCGTGTGAATTTAAATAAATTTATAAATCGAGCTAGCGGCTTTTATTGTGGACAACTACACAGCATCATCGCCACCAACTCGCCCATGGTCCTTCGAGTGAAAAAAGATAACAAGCTTCTGCGAAAAAACAACAGAAGACCACATACAATCCACGTGCATCGAATTGTCACCAGCCATAATTTAATTGTCGCAATATTCCATCCGACAATTAAATCAATGAAGAGGAGCATCAGATCCAATCGTACGTACGCTGTTTTTATAAGAAAAACCGTCCCTACGCAATATTTCAAGCAAATATAAAAAGAAGCAAATATATCAATAATTAACTGCGTAGCCCGCCATTTGCATTTTTACATTCATCGAAACAAGTTACATCGTCATCGTTCATTAATTAATAATTAATAATAATAATTTATTTATTTTGTCAAACATGAGTATACATACATATAGATGCAGGTGTCAGGGTTTTACATAGTTCTTACATGTTTGGCCTGGTAGGGCATACAAAATTCAATTTTAATTCAATTAACAAATTCAATTACATTACTAATAAGTCAATCAATAATACCAATTACATTTTTTAAATAAAGATAATCAATGTTTCAATTAATATTGACTAATAAAATTATGAATTGTAATATAATTAAGTAGGTAAAGTTAACAAATTTGCATATATGAATAAATTTTGATGTAAATGTCAATAATTCGTAAACTACATATAGGGTCACAATTAGAAGTCCTATTTTTAAAATAATAATTATATAACCTAGTCAATTAATGAAATTATAAATCTAAATCTTTATCAAAGACATAGTCACGTACAGTATAATAACACTTATCAATTAAGAATTTTTTAAGTCTTATCTTAAACAAATTTAAGTCAAGTTCTTTTATGTCCATTGGCAGCTTATTGTATATAGTTGGACCCATACAAAAAATACTGTTACGCATAAGTGCCGTATTAGAATTACATACACAAAGCTTTGTCCTTTTAATTTCTCTAATTCGATTACTATTAAATAATTCAATTTCATACAACTCTGGATTTGCTTTCACAAACACAGCTACCTCAAATATGTATAAAGATGGCAATGTTAACAGTCTGTACTCTTTAAAATAATCCTTACAGCTATCAGTACTTTTTAAACCAAACATTGATCGTATTGCTCGTTTTTGGATTTTAAAGATCATATCTTTATCTACCGAATTGCCCCAGAAGATAATACCGAATCTTAACACTGATTCCACTGTCCCATAATAAGCAGTGATCAACCCGTCTATGTTAAGAACTGGTGCTAATTTGTATAATGCATATGAGGCTTTGCTTATTTTTAATGATAAATTTTCTATATGTGACTTCCAGTTTAATTTGTGATCAATCACTAAACCTAAAAAAGTTACAACATCTGTATCTTTTAATTTTTTATTCTTATAAATAATGTTCATTTTCATTGTAAGCATTCTTTGACTCAAGTGCATTAATTTTGTTTTTTCTAGATTTATTTTTAGATTGTTACTTTCCAGCCACATTATAATTGACTTTAGAGTTCTATTTACATCGCCCTCATATGTATATTTATTTTCACAGTCAATAATGACCGAACTGTCATCAGCAAATAAAGATACATGTTTGTTGACTGCTTTTGGTAAATCGTTTATATATACCAAGAATAATAACGGTCCTAAAACACTTCCCTGTGGGACACCACATGTAAGAGTACGCTGAGTAGATGAATGAACTTGTTCATGTTTCGTTTTCATACATATGTTTGAGATTTCAACAAACTGTTTTCTGTTTTTTAGGTAAGTCTCAATAAGATGTAAAATATTGCCTCTTACTCCATATGCATTTAATTTAAATAATAATAAATCATAATCAACATGGTCAAATGCCTGAGTCATATCGCAAAAAATAGCGCATACTGGATTACGTTTGTCAATATTTTGCATAATAATTTTTAAAAAATCATATACAGCCATGTTTATTGTTTTGCCCTTTCGAAAACCTTTTTGCTCTTTTACGAAAATATTATTCTTTTCAAAGAAAGTAAAGAATATTTTATATATGTATTTTTCAAAAACTTTCGAGAATATTGATGACTGAGCAATCGGCCTGTAGTTCTGCATGAGTTTTTTATCGCCTTTTTTATACACAGGATTTACTTTTGTTATTTTTAATTTTTCTGGATAGACACCAGCAACTATTGATATATTGAAGATGTGTGTTAGATGCTTACACAATATTTCACCAACAAATTTTAATACCTTTGTGCACACATTATCATATCCAACACTGTTGGTATTTTTCAAATTTCTTATTATATGTAATATCTCACATGGCAAGGCTGGGGGCATAAACATTGAATTAGTAATATTTGGTATGTCATATTTATATTTTTTGTCATTATTTTGTACAGGCTCTATTTTGTCAATAAAATAATTGTTAAAACTATTAGAAATTTCATTAGAGTCAGTTATAATCTTGTCGTCAATATTTAATTTATTAATTGTTTCACGGGGCTTATTTTCCTTACTATTGTTTATTATCTGCCAAACGCTTTTAGATTTGTTATTTGAGTGTTTAATTTTATAATTATTTTGAGCACGACGTGTAAGTTTAATTATTTTTTTGTATAGGGTGTTGTATCGTTTAAATTCAGATTTATTAGAAAAGGAAGGATTTAATTACTCTATTGTAGCAGGTGTTATTTTGCGGAAGTCCATTGTATTACAAAGGATATTGTTTTTTGCTGATTCCGCGCAGTTCATGATGACTTGTCCAACAAGCAGACAAGGTCGACACGTGTTTCGTCTCTCAGCGAGACATCTTCAGGATTTGTTGCTTCGGTGACTCACCAGCGGCTGGCTTGCGGCGCCTTGCACGCTTGTATTTATAGGCCGAGGGGCTTGGTCCCTCCTCTCGGTAGGCGGGGCTACCGACCATTGGGCAACTGTTTGTATAATAGGCGAATGTGTAAGATTTGTTTGTTCGTTCAGCAATGTAATATTAGGTATATTTTTATGTTTGTAGATTTCTAATTGTTCCCGAATATTCATAATATGTCCTTTTTCACAAGTATGAAGCACTTTATAAGTATGGTTGTCTACTAGGTGGTGATCTGTATCCAACAGGTGTTTAGCGAAATGAGATCGCTCCGGATGTTTATTTTTATAGGCTGCCGTATGTTCTTTGTATCTTGTTTCAAAATTTCTACCCGTTTGTCCTACGTAAACTCCGTTGCATTCTTCGCACGTTAGTTTGTAAATGCCAGATTTTTTTGTTAAATTATACTTTTCTTTTGCGTTGAATATGCGACGGATGTTGTTATCGGTTTTAAAGGCTACCTGAATATTATTTTTATGTAAAATATTAACAACTTTATCTGTGACTTTACCATAATACGTTATACTAGCTGTACATTTGAAGGGTTCAGTATTACATGAAGCGGAGTATAATTGTTTCCGTATTAAGGAATTTTGTTTTTTATTAATTAATTTGTCAATCAATTTTGTAGTGTAACCATTAGAAATTGCAATGTGGTAGATTGTTTCTAATTCTTTTTTATAACTGTCTTTGTCTAATGGGATTTCGAGTAATCTATGGACGTAACATTTGAATGCAGCTAATTTGTGTTGCCAAGGATGACATGATGAAATTGGGATTGCAACATCAGTCTGAGAAGGTTTTCTATAAATTTGAAATCGATGTCTTCCTTGGATTCTTGAAATAGTTAAATCTAGAAAATTGATGCTGCCATTACTTTCGCTCTCTAGTTTAAATTTAATTTTATGGTGTAAGTTATTGATTTTATTTAAAAAATTATGCAATTCCTGATCTGAGCCTTTCCAACAGATAAGAACATCATCAACATATCTGTAGTAATATAGTAAATTTGGATCTCCGATGACATGTCTATTTTCAAAGTCGTCCATAAAGATATCAGCCATTAAGGGGCTTAACGGAGACCCCATAGCAAGTCCTTCTTTTTGTTTGTAAAATTTGTTATTAAATTTAAAGTAATTTTGATTCATACATAGGTTAGTTAATTTAAGTAAATCGTCTAGCTCAGTGGGATGTATGTGTTGATTATTTAATGAGTCCTTTAATATATTCATACACTCTTTATAAGGTACATTTGTGAACAGGCTTTCAACGTCTAGTGAGAATAGTCTGGCGTTGTTGGGAACCTCGAGATCTCGAATGTGTTCAATGAGTTGGAGACTATTTTTTAAGCTGTATTGTAGTTGAAAACAGGCCTTTTGTTTAATGATATGGTTTAGTTTTTTAGCTAATTTGTAACAAGGTGCATTCACGTATGAAACCACAGGTCTGATAGGAACATGATCTTTGTGGATTTTAGGTAGACCGTATAATACTGGAGCCTGGGGGTTCATAGGTATTAAATCAGATCTATGTGGTGAATTATTTGCTAATAAATACGTAGAACTTTTTATGGCTTGTTTTAGTTCAGCTACGCATTTTTTGGTTGGATCGTAATTAAGTTGTTGAAAATCGTCTGATTTAATAATGTCGTCCACTTTGTTGTTATATGCGGTCCGATCTAAAATGACTATGGTGTTCCCTTTATCTGCTTTTGTGACCACCAGATCATTATCCGTTATTCTGTTTTTAATTGTTCTCATAATGTGGTGTTCCG
The DNA here is from genome assembly GCA_036419045.1 of Scirpophaga incertulas. Taxonomy (NCBI): domain Eukaryota; kingdom Metazoa; phylum Arthropoda; class Insecta; order Lepidoptera; family Crambidae; genus Scirpophaga; species Scirpophaga incertulas. The sequence continues at coordinate 41,846 of JAYEAL010000301.1, read as the reverse complement.
TACGCTGTTGGCTGTCGATACTAGAGTCATTGGAAACTAATTGTTGAGCTACTAAACTTTTTACGATATTGTTTTGTTTGTTGCGAACTAGTGCAACTTCAGAATCCACCGCTAAAGTTTCTATTGAAGATTTTGTATTGCGTGGCGCTAGATTATATTTTGGTCCTTTTTCCAAGAGGGTCATTTCTTGTGCTGGGAACTGAATATTTGAAAGGTTTTTGACTCGCGGGTAGAAGGAATGTTTATCATAATTTTGTGGATAAGCAGTATTTATATGTTTATTTTGCTGTGATCTAAGTTGGTCCAGTTTTCTCTTTTGTTTCAAAAACTTATGGTTAGTTATCTTAAATGCTAAATCGCGAGCTTTTTTATCTATGTAATCAAATTCAATGTTGTGTAACTTAAAAGATAGCTCTGAGTGTAATATTTTAAGGTGTGACTTTAAATTATCTCTAATTGAAAACCAATGCCGAGATTCTTCATTTAACCAAATTTTTTGAGCTTTTTCAATGGCTATATTTGCTGATTTACTATTTGAGCGAGTTCGTAGGTAAATATAATTTGGAATAATATTAAAATGTTTACATTGCTGATTAAACCAAACGTTCTGTACCGCCATTCGATGTAATTTAGTGAGTTTGATGTATAACTTCACCTGATCGGCTAAGCTTGCCGTCTTTAAGTACTCTATTGTAGCAGGTGTTATTTTGCGGAAGTCCATTGTATTACAAAGGATATTGTTTTTTGCTGATTCCGCGCAGTTCATGATGACTTGTCCAACAAGCAGACAAGGTCGACACGTGTTTCGTCTCTCAGCGAGACATCTTCAGGATTTGTTGCTTCGGTGACTCACCAGCGGCTGGCTTGCGGCGCCTTGCACGCTTGTATTTATAGGCCGAGGGGCTTGGTCCCTCCTCTCGGTAGGCGGGGCTACCGACCATTGGGCAACTGTTTGTATAATAGGCGAATGTGTAAGATTTGTTTGTTCGTTCAGCAATGTAATATTAGGTATATTTTTATGTTTGTAGATTTCTAATTGTTCCCGAATATTCATAATATGTCCTTTTTCACAAGTATGAAGCACTTTATAAGTATGGTTGTCTACTAGGTGGTGATCTGTATCCAACAGGTGTTTAGCGAAATGAGATCGCTCCGGATGTTTATTTTTATAGGCTGCCGTATGTTCTTTGTATCTTGTTTCAAAATTTCTACCCGTTTGTCCTACGTAAACTCCGTTGCATTCTTCGCACGTTAGTTTGTAAATGCCAGATTTTTTTGTTAAATTATACTTTTCTTTTGCGTTGAATATGCGACGGATGTTGTTATCGGTTTTAAAGGCTACCTGAATATTATTTTTATGTAAAATATTAACAACTTTATCTGTGACTTTACCATAATACGTTATACTAGCTGTACATTTGAAGGGTTCAGTATTACATGAAGCGGAGTATAATTGTTTCCGTATTAAGGAATTTTGTTTTTTATTAATTAATTTGTCAATCAATTTTGTAGTGTAACCATTAGAAATTGCAATGTGGTAGATTGTTTCTAATTCTTTTTTATAACTGTCTTTGTCTAATGGGATTTCGAGTAATCTATGGACGTAACATTTGAATGCAGCTAATTTGTGTTGCCAAGGATGACATGATGAAATTGGGATTGCAACATCAGTCTGAGAAGGTTTTCTATAAATTTGAAATCGATGTCTTCCTTGGATTCTTGAAATAGTTAAATCTAGAAAATTGATGCTGCCATTACTTTCGCTCTCTAGTTTAAATTTAATTTTATGGTGTAAGTTATTGATTTTATTTAAAAAATTATGCAATTCCTGATCTGAGCCTTTCCAACAGATAAGAACATCATCAACATATCTGTAGTAATATAGTAAATTTGGATCTCCGATGACATGTCTATTTTCAAAGTCGTCCATAAAGATATCAGCCATTAAGGGGCTTAACGGAGACCCCATAGCAAGTCCTTCTTTTTGTTTGTAAAATTTGTTATTAAATTTAAAGTAATTTAATTGGATAAGGATTTAATCTACATCGCCAAAGAAGTGATCTCTTTTTTACACTACTCTTTTTTATGCCACGTGATAACCAAGTAACTTTTTTATTTATGTTTACAGTTAAGTTTCTTTTTGGAAAACAAAGATCATAGAATAGAGTAAATGTTTCTATAAAAAAGTCATAAGCTTTATTGGGATCATCTTCTTCGTAGATTTCCGAGAAAGAGAGATTTGTCAAGCAGTTCTTAAATTTCATCATATTTTGCTTACTATAGTCACGTCGTGTAATAAACCATTTATTAATAAGATAGTATTTATTTACAGGACATTTGATTAGCTGTGCTGTGTGGTCTGATAAGCCAAATTCAATGACCTCTGATGAACAACCTTTTTTTGTTAAATTGTGTGCAAAATTGTCTAGGCAAGTTCTACTAGACAACCGAGTAGGTTCTCGTAATTCTAGTTTTAAGTTATGATTTAACAATAAACATTCAAAATCCAGGGCAGTGTTTGATTTTTTTAGCATGTCCACATTAAAATCACCAGCAATTATTACATGTTTCTTTTTAAGTTTATTTATTTTACTAAGGAGCATAGACAGTATTTCAAAAAATTGATTTAGGTGTTTTGAACTAGGAACTCTATACATACATATTATAATTAAATCATATCCACACAATTCCACGCCACAGCATTCAAAAATACCTTCAACAGACATTCTTTTTACATCGGGGATAGGTTTACACTTATGCCCTTGTTTTATTAGAATACAGGCTCCGCCTCTCTTACTTGATTTTCTACAAAAGCTATCAGCCAGATAATAATTGGATATAGTTAAATAATTTTCGTATCCCGACTGCATGAAGTGCTCTGTTATGCAAATGACATCTACACATTTGTTTTTTTCTGCTAGTTCGTTTGTACATACTAAAAGTTCATCAGATTTCGCGAATAGACCAGCAATGTTTTGATGCATTATTAAAAGATATTCATTTACGAAAAAAAATTGAAGATGGTGATGTTAAATTTTGATTACTGGTTTCTGTCAAAGTACAATTTGAGATAGCTGGGTTCTTACATGTATTAATATTAATATTTGACATTTCTATTTCATTCACTAATTTAAAAAGGTCATTTATTACAATTTTTATGCCAGAGTTGTTTATGTCACCATTATTAGAATTAAACATTTTATAGCTATAGTCAAGGTTAAGATTGGAGTCAAGAAGGTAAGCGTATTCATGTGTAACCACGTCAAGATATAGTAAATTATTGAAATTCTCGATTCTCCAATTATACATATTTTTGTAATCGGCACACTTATAATTAGGCAAACAAATTATGATGTTTGTATTATCAATTTTTTGTAATGTTTCTCGTAAACTAAAAATCAACTTAAAATAATTTTGAGTATTTTTAAAATCTTCTTCGCCAATCATCAGTACGAAATAGTCCATTTTCGTCAAATTCCTTGTAATGTTTTCTGCATCATCTATTAATGTTTGAAGTCCACAGTGACTTTTTACAAAGTGGCAGATGTCATATTGGTCACTCTTAAAAGTTTGTTGTAGAATTTGCAAGACTTTATTCTTCCTGTTCGAACTAAGAATCTGAAGTTGATGTTTAACCTTATTACCTTTGTTATGTTTTTGTGTCTGTTTTTCATTCAGCGATTGATTTTGATTTGCATTTCTATCTCTCTTTTCACTAATCACCTCTCTATTGAAGTTGTTGTCCTTTTGTATCGATTTGTAAGTAATTTCTTTATTATTCTTTTTTATTTTCGGGGTTGTCTTTTTTTGTATAGGGCTTTGTGCGACTTTTTTGTATAGCTCAGATTTTTTGGTTATTTCTTCAATCTTACGCTTCAGATCTGTATTTGCTATACACAGAGAATCGATTTCAGAATGAGCACTAGATAACTCTAATTTCAATTTTTTTATTTCCTCTTGAAGTATGGTTATTTGATCTATTTTACTGGCATCCAAAGATATATCAGGCATACTATTACTGGATTCATTTAAGATTTCTTCTATTGACATGTTTGTAGTCGATATATTAGCAATTGAATCCGATTTAGTACGATTCCGTCGTCGGAAAGTAATGTTTTCGAAAGAACTCATGGCTTTTTAGTTTCTTAGAATTGTTGCCTTGCCACAGTTATTACAAGATTACCAGTAATGTTATTAGTTCTCAAATACAAGAAAACAGAAAGGAAAAAAAAAACTATTTACCAGAAAAAATTTTTTTAGTTAGTCACTGGGATTGAACCGTCGCCTTCTCGCCAAAACACACAACTGCCAGCGTAGTCCGAATCTGTCTGTTGCGATCACGGCTAGCGGTCACTTACCGTGTCATGTGCAAAATAAGGACTATAATTAGACAGGCGATCAGTTGACCTGATAAGTATTATTTTTATCAAGACACCGTCGCACTAAAATATTCACCAACTCAATAATATCTTATAACATTATTTGTAAAAACAAAAACACTTAAATCTTCACAAGCACTCCACGGTCAACTACAATTCGTAGATCAAACAGATGGTAATCTTGAATACAATATGGTTTAAATAATATTTAATGTATTTTTCACATATACTACCGTAACAAAAATAACACACGGAGTGAATTAAAAATACGTGCGGACGTTTCAACTGTCCTCACTACCCTCAATCGACAATTTGAATTTTTCGCGCCTAAGCACTTCGGATCGGACTACCATAGTTTTCGATCAACGCAAGCTTCAAGCGAGTCAACGCAGACGCCGTTTGTTCGTGTGGTTGTCAGCCTTGCATCCAGTCGACAAATCAGCAAAGCGCCGAGGAGTGTGAAGATAGTCGGAACGCGTGGATGCAACTTCGCTCAAGTGACGGATCGACGAATCAGATTCGAACAAAATCATTCGTTCGTGAGTGTACGGACAACTTATAAATTAGAAATTTTGTCTTGTAATATTTTATCCACCATTTTGTTTCGTACTTTTAAGGAGTGTAATTTGTTAGTGTATTTTGCGATTATATTAATTTAATCAGGGCATCACAAGTGTATTGACAATGTCGGAATTAAAAAACCTCGTGGCCAATAGAGGCCACGCAAAGGCTTCAATTACACGTTTAAATAATTCGTTTGATAAAGCCACATTTTTGGCAATGCCTATAGAAAAGGTTAAAGTAAAACGTAATAGGCTTTTAGAAGTATTTCATGAGTATGAACAACTGTGTGTGCGTATCATAACTATAGAACCGAATGACACAGAAGATTGCGGCGAAGTGGAGGATACTTATATAGAATTGTTGGCGCAATTAGACTCGGTTCTCAATCAACTCGAGATAAAAATTTCTGATACAATAAATACCACCGCCGCTACTAGTGCGCACATAAAATTACCAAACGTAATCATACCAACTTTCAAAGGCAAGTACACAGAATATTATGAGTTTATAAATTTATTCACAGCAATGATCCACAAGGACATTACACTGTCTCCAGTGCAAAAGCTGTATTATTTAAAAGGTTTCTTAAGTGGGGAACCGTATGCACTCATTGCAAATTTGCCTTTAAAGGATGATAGTTATGTAGAAGCTCTTAACCTATTAAAATCTAGATATGACAACGTTAAAAAAATTACACAAGAACACATTTATGTACTTCTTGATTTACCTACCATCGTTAGATCAAATGTTGTTAATTTACGTGCATTTATTTCAGAAGTCAAGCAGCATATGGCCGCTCTGAAAAATATAGGTGAGCCTATTGACAGCTGGGACGCTATAGTCCTTTGTATTCTCTACAGAAAACTAGATATTTTGAGTCACCGAGCATTCCAGATGGAAAGGGATAACAAAGCTCGTCCTACAGTGAAGGAATTTCTAAAATTTATAGAACGTCGCGCTCTCTCATTAGAAAATACCGATGTTCCCAATCAAAAAATTCAACCACAGCGGTTAACCAGCCATGCTATAGCTGCTACCAACCACATCATGCATGTACTGTAAGTCTCAGCATAAACTTTTTCAATGCCCAGGCTTTAAGCTTGCTACACCAAAAAAGCGCTTGGAGTTCGTTACTTCAAATAAATTGTGCCGTATTTGTTTGTCGCAACATAGCCGCAAATGCAAATATCATTTTCGGTGCACAGAATGTAAAAAAGAGCATAATACATTGTTGCATTATGACGAGCCCACGCAGCCTAACACTTCAATTGCTTTGTCTGTTGCCACTCAGTCTCAGGTTCTGTTGCCTACTGCAAAGGTTAAGTTGATAGCACAGTCAGGCACTGCAATCTTTGCCAGAGCACTGCTTGATAGTGGTTCTCAAGCATCATTTGTAACTCAAAAGGTGGTGAATTTGCTTCAAATGGCTCCACAAACCACTAATACTAGCATAATAGGTATAACCAAAAAAGAAAAAATTGTTAATAAATGTATAAATCTAGAAGTTCATTCCACAGTGTATCCACATAAAAAAAAATTTAAAAAAAACTTTTTAAAAAAACACGCTTTTATTAAAAAGACTAAAAACCGATCTAAAAACTTGAAAATAAAAATAAAGTCACGCTTTTAGAAAATTTGGGTACATATCAAGAAAAATTTCTGATGACAAAAAGAAATGTAACTCAAAAATTTGTCTATAAAATTTAGCAAATTAGTCCAAGAACTCAATGACTATTAAAGCGTGGGGTGTTCAAAATTAAACATTACTCATTTAATGGTCTTAACATTTACACCCCACGCTTTTATAGTCATTGAGTACTTGGACTAATTTGCTAAATTTTATAGACAAATTTTTGAGTTACATTTCTTTTTGTCATCAGAAATTTTTCTTGATATGTACCCAAATTTTCTAAAAGCGTGACTTTATTTTTATTTTCAAGTTTTTAGATCGGTTTTTAGTCTTTTTAATAAAAGCGTGTTTTTTTAAAAAGTTTTTTTTAATTTTTTTTTATTTACTACTTTTTAGATCAAATGTTTTTTAGTCTTTATAACAAACAAAAGTTTTTTCAAACGTTTTTTAGTCTTTGCGTAAAAAGCGTGTTTTTTTAAAAAGTTTTTTTTTTATTTACTACTTTTTAGTCTCGTGATTATTATAACAAACATAAAGAAATGTACATAATTGTTCAGAAAATGTAGTATTAGAATTAAACATATGCATTATATAAAATTCTATCTGTTGAATCTTCTGTCGCACAGCACGTAGTGCGCCTCCTCCGATTGGTCGAAGGAGTCTGGATCTGTCCGATATGGACAGATTAAAACCGCGGGTGATGTTGTTCACAACTTTATTTTGCTTACACAAACACACACACCCTATTCCTTGAAGATCCGTTCTTCACCACGGATCCACGATCAGTGTAAAACAAATACAGTAATATGGACAATTTCAATCAAATCAAATCGGGACATCCATCTCCGCTCCTTGGTCTTGGGCGGAGGGAACTGTTCGGGGCTCCATTGGCCCCCTGCAGTGGCATTCTTCGCCGGCAGTAGCTACTGCCGGGGCATTGGGGCGGTGGGGAGTTACTCCTCCACCTCGGCTTCGTATGCTCCTTATGGAGCTGTGATTATTTTGCAATTTCCTCTGTCTTCTATTCACTCTCCGAGGAGAGGATGAGGCTTCTCGGCTGCGCTCTGATGTCTGGTGGGCGGGCATGGTATGGGGCTATGTTCCTCAGGTGGAGATGTTTCGAGCTGGCAGCCCTGCGGAACATATTGGTGGTCAGCGTTCGGATGTGGTGATGCAGGTTGTCTATTTTCAGGTCCCTGGCTATGACATTATTGCGGACGAACCTTGGCGCACGGACTATTGTCCTGAGGGCCAGGGACTGCTGGACTGCCAGCTTCTTCCGCGAGCCCTTGCCCGTCACTGCATACCATGCCGGGGCCGCATATGTGAGCCGTGGTCTGATGTAGAGTTTATAGATGGCCGTCTTGGTGTTTAGCGGCAGCCGAGAGGTCAGAATCGGCCTGAGTAAGGCTCTGGCGGTTCTTGCCTGTGCGGTCGCATTTTGTACATGTGGCGTCATGGCCAGCTTGCGATCGATTGTCACTCCTAGGTATTTCACCCTGGGTGACCAGGGGATGTGGTGGCCTAGGAGTGACAGGTTTTCTGGCAGCGTAGCTCTGCTAAGGAGTATTGCCTGCGTTTTTGCAGGATTTGCAATTAGGCGCCATGTGCTAAGCCACTGGGGTAGGGCGTCCAGTTGGCGCTGCATTTTTAATGCAGCGTGCCGCGGATTCAGGGATGTGGTTACGTACGCCGCGTCGTCTGCATACAAGGCCAGGGTGGCCCCTGGTTGCACCGGGATGTCGTTGGTGAACCAGGAGTAACAGGCTGGGGAGAGGCAGCTGCCCTGCGGCACCCCGGCCTTGATGTCCTTGTTGCTGCTGCTGGCATGTTCGACGGACACATGAAATTTCCTGTTGTGCAGGAAGGATGCTATGGTTTTGACGGTCCTCCTGGGCAAAGGTGTTCGTTGCAGTTTGTAGATTAGGCCTTCGTGCCATACGCGGTCGAAGGCCTTCTCCATATCCAGGAAGACCGCCACTGCGTACTCCTTTTTATTCTTGGCTGCTGATAATGCGTGCATCACTCTGGTCAGCTGTAGGGTTGTTGAGTGTTCCGCCCGGAAGCCATATTGCTCTTCTCGCGGGGTAATGTGCGGCAGCATTGTGTTGAGTAATAGGCGTTCGAACACTTTGGCCATGGTTGCCAACAGCGTTATGGGTCTGTAACTGGCCGCCCGCGTGGTGTCTTTTTCAGCCTTGGGGATCATGATCACCCGGCCCATCTTCCAGGTGGTCGGGAAGTGGCTCGTACGCATAATGCCGTTGTATAGCCGGGTGAGCGCTGCTATGGCCTTATAAGGGAGGTGCCTCAAGACCTCATTCGTGATCTGGTCGGGCCCCGGTGCCTTCTTCCTGGGCGCTTTCCTGATCGTTTTGGCCACCAGTCCTGGTGAGAAGACTACCGGGTCCTCGGCCTGAGGTATGGGCTCACTCAAGTAGGCTTCGACCTCGCGTTCTATCTCGCTGTTGCGATGGTGGTCTGATGGTGGGTTCGGCTGAAATACCTCTTCAAGGTAGCTCGCGAAGAGCTCCGCCCTGTCTTCCGCCCTATACTTTAGCGAGCCGTCGTCTGCGCGAAGGGGGTGTATGGGCTTCGGTTGTCTCGACAGCCTGCGACAGAGGCGATGGACTTTGCCCCAGTCGTCGCTGGCCTCTTGTATTGCATCCTCCCAGCTGGAGTTTGCTAGCGTCCTCAGCTCGTGGGCTATTCGAGTGGCCATGGCGTTCAGGCGGTTTTTGAGTACTGGGCACCGGTTTCGTTGCCAGGTCCTTCTGATCCGGCGCTTTTCCTCTATTAACCGCCTGATATGGTTCGGCAGTGGTCTTGGGTGGAGTGCCGGGTTGTTGTTAACCGGCTCTATGGTGGTCTCGCGGAGCGCTGTTTGGATGGTCGCTGTGATTTTCTCTGCCAGGTGATCCACGTCCGCACCGGTCTTCACAGGAGAGCTGGTCAGCTCGCTGTTCATGCGGTCTGCGAACGCGGACCAGTTTTGAGCGCGCCTCCTCGGTGCTGGCAGAGTGCGCAATGGTGGGCAGCATTTGACCAACACCATTTGATGGTCAGATATCGCTGGGTCATCTATGACGCACTGTGTAATAGTCGTGGCCCCGATCTTGTGGGCTACTAGAATGTCTATTACATCCGGCATCTGTGCCATGGCGTATGGGTAGTGCGTCGGAGTCTCAGGGCCCAGGACCATGTACCCCTTGTCCTCGGCGTCGTCCTGCAGCCGTCTTCCGTTTGGGCATACGGTGTTGGAGTGCCATGCGGTGTGCTTGCAGTTAAAGTCTCCCGCCACGATTGTGGGGAGTGGCGAGTCCAGCAGCTGGTGGACATCAGCCACTTCTAGGGGGACTTGGGGCGGCTTGTAGAATGCAAACACCCGCATGGCCTCGGAGGTTACTAGGGCGACTTCTACTCCTAGCCCGTAGGAGGATCGCAACTGTGCTGCTGGCAGAGGTCGATGTGCGATACTGCGTCGCACAAGCACTGCCAGGCCTCTGTACGCGGTACCATGTGGGGAGCACTCGTCCTTTCTATACACATGGTACCCTGCGAATTTGCACCTATCTGATGGTCGAAGGTGGGTTTCGCTTATCAGGGCAATATCTGCCCTGTATTCTGCTAGCTTCAATTTTAGCAGGGCGGCCTTGTTGGCGTTCAGGCCGCAGGCATTCCAGTGGATTACTGTGAGCTTCGCATCCATGTTCTGCTAAGGAGCCGCCACAGCTCCATTAGGCCTCTGCTAATTACGGATGTTAGGCTCTCACCTGCCATGACCGAGACAAATGCGCTCTTCAATAGAGAGATAACTTCCTCTATTGTGTTCGCGGCTGTTTGTTCGGTGGATCTCGGCGCCTGTTCTGAAGCGGCCGGCTTCGCCTTCGTCCTCTGGGTTGAGGCGGCGACCACCGGTACTTCAGGCGGCTGTTCTGTATTGCGCGTGTCTGCGCCTGTCTTACGCGGTGCTTTTGACTCGCGTGGTTCCTGGCCTTTCGGCAGCACGGCCGATCTGGCGGGGGCTGTCGTGGGTGCTGTTGCACCATCAGTGTCGGCCTCGGGGATGGTAATGGCCTCGGCCTTCCTTTTTCCTTTGCCTCCTCGGCGTTTCCTCCTGGCGGGACCTTCGGGTCCATTGGCGGCTGCCATCAGGGTATTTGGGCCGGAGGGCTCCAGGTCTTCGGTCACAGCATTATTCGCAGGTGCTGCAGGCGGTTGGTTTGCGGATGTCCGTGCGAGGGTGCCGGCCCTCTTGTTCCTCGCTTCCTTTTTGTAAACGGGGCAGTTAGGGTTATTTGCGGTATGTGCCCCGCTACAGTTTGCGCATGTCGGCAGCTGGTCTTTTGGCCTCGGGCAGTCTCTCGCCGCGTGCCCGCCCCCGCATATGACGCACACCCGGGCCCTGTGGCAGTTCGTCGACGAATGGCGGAAGGATTGGCATCTGTGGCATTGGGCGGGGCCCCTTTTCCCGCGCCACGCCTCGACCTTCACTCCCACCATCCGCAGCAAGTCCGTGGTTTCATAGATCCCGGGTGTCAGATCTGGCGTCCTACGCAGCTGGGCGAAAAAGACGCAGCCGGGTCTGCCCTGCCTTGCCTTGATCGCCTTGACGTACCCGCAGTCGTACCCCCGGCTGTTCAGGTCTTCTTGAATCTCTGCGGGATCCGTGTCATCAGGTAGCCCCCTGATGGCTACTTTGAGGCTACGCTCCGCAGGCAATGCGTAACAGAACCAGGAGATTCTCTCAGTCTGTTCCAAGTTCGAGAGGTACCTCTGAACTGTTCTGTATTCCCCCTCGGATTTCGGCATAAATCTTATGCCTTGTCCGAAGGGGCGGGCGTTGATGTTGTGCCCCAGGATCTTCTGGATCTCCTTAAAATGGAACGTCCAGTTGGGCAGTTTTTCCACAACCAGGGGTGGGTACTTTACTGCCGTGTTTATTTTCGATCTCGGGCTGTCGGTGTTCCTGGCCCGCTGGGTATTGTCTGTGGCAGGGTAGGTCGATAATAAATTATCGGGATCTACCCGCGGTTGCCGATCTTGCTGCTGGAGGGTATCCGGCGGCGTGGTGACAATCGTAGGTATCGCGGGTGGCTGCATCTTAGGTCGGGCCGGCTGAGTGGCGGTGGTTTCGTCCGCCTCCAGCTGCCTCTTCCTAGATTCGCGCGTTTTAGCGGCTTCGTCTTGTTCCTCCTGGCGGTGTATACTAGGGAACGGTGTCGGAGCTGTTGGTTTTAGATTGCTCGGCGACACCGTCCGTGCACTTCGGTCAAAGCTGATGAGCTGCAATGTGTCTTGCGATCTCGAGGTAGATGGCTTCGGTTGCGACAGCTGAATGGAGTCCAGCGACTTTTGCTTCGTGAGTCTCGGCTCTTTGGGTATTAATTTCGCTGCCAGCTGCCAGTTGGTTATCCGCTTAATTTTATCGGCGTACGTTGTGGGTAGCCGTGGTGTTGTTTGGTCGTCAACTTTTTGTGGGGGTACCCTCGGCTTCGTGATTTTTTCCACGTTGCCTTGGAGGTCTGCTTTGGTCCCGATAGGTGGCGTTGTAGGCTTCGGGACGTTCGTGGGGGTTTTCTTGAGCGCGGTCGCGGGCGCGGAACCGGGTCGCGCATGGGAGGGCGTGTCGGGACGCGTCGCGCCTCCGGCTACCGCCTTGGCGGGGCGGCTGCTCGCGGGCGCGGGCGCGGTCACGGGACGCGCAGGGGTGCTTGTCGCCTTGCGGGGCGCTTCCCTGGTCGCTGCCACGAGGCGCGAGGTTCCGGCGACGGGCGCGTTTTGCGGTCGCGCAGACATACCGGCGGCGGTTGCGTGGACGTGCGCTGCCACGGGGCGCGCTACGTCTGCGGTCGGTTGTGCCTTTTGCGGGCGTTGAGGCTTCGGGGCAAGGATGGTATTTCTCGCCGCATTTTCCTCCTCCATTTTGCACAGCTCCTCGTCCGCATCGGAGTCTTCCGACGGGTGTGTCGAGGCTGTGCTGGTGGGTGGTGGCATTTCGCTAGTTTTTCATGAGGTGGGTAGTTATGAAAAGCTACCGGGCGCGGGGTGACCGACCCTCGGCGTCTCAGGTCTCCCGTCCGGCCTTCGCCACACGGGAGGGTCCCACAGACGGGAAGATCGGCCGTAGGAAGTTGCTGTGCTCGCAGTTGTTAGCAGGTATCATTCAAAAACAACTCGAGCGCGGTGCACAGCAGACAGTCCGACAATTTCAAACTATTTCAAAGCCCTATTTATATAGAGACAACAATTACGATGCCACCGAGATGCAGAACACAATCACCGCCATCTATTGACGCGTGCCCAAACCATTACAACACACAACCGTGCTTTCATTAACACTATCTGTTTGCTTCATTGAACCAATTCTCATATTAAAAAGTTTTTAATTTATTACAACATAATTATGTATTTTTATGATTCGAAAATGATTGAATATTGTATTGTCATCTAGAATACACATGTAAAAAAATTTGAGCTCGATTGGAGCAGTAGAAGTGGTCGAAAAATCGATTACAAGATTTGATCATGACAAACAAACAAACAAACGGACAGAGTAAGTCAATAAAAAGCGTGTAAAAATATCTGTAAATTGCTATATTGTCGACTCCATTACTACATTATTGCCTCAAAACTATATTGACTTAGCTTCCATTTCTTTGCCAAAGCATTGTAAGCTTGCCGATGAGCAGTTTAACATACCAGGTGATGTGCACTTGTTGTTAGGAGCCGATATATTTTTCCAGGTGTTGCTGCGACAGCCTGATGAGGGTTATTCAACAAGCAGTCAGTATTTGGGAGATCCTGAGCGACCATTTATTGTGCACACTTCGCTTGGCCACATAGTTGCAGGTCGCAGCAGCATCCCGACCAGCAACCATGAAAAGGTCATATCCTTATTTTGTAAAGAATGTAATAATTCAATAAATAACCAATTGAGTGCCTTTTGGAGCACACAAAAGGTGCCTGAAGTGTTCCCAGAGCAATTACCAGAACATGAATATTGTGAGAATCTCTTTCGGGAAACAACTAAACTTGAGAACAATAAGTATCAAGTTACTATGCCTATAAAAGTACCGTTAGAACAAGTAAATTCTGAGTTAGGCGAGTCATTTCACTTAGCACTAAAAAGATTTCTTAATTTAGAAAAGAAATTGCATAAAAGTAAATCTCTTTTCATAGAATATAAAAAATTTATTGATCAATACATCAATTTGAATCATGGTGAGTATCGGTCTATTGACACTTATGACATGTCTAGCGATCCAATTTATTTCCTACCTCACCATGCAGTAATTAAAGAGAGCAGTACTACCACGAAGTTAAGGGTAGTGTTTGATGGTTCAATGCTCACAAATAAAAAAATTTCACTAAACAATATTTTATTAAATGGACCAGTAGTACAAAAGGATCTTTTTGAAATACTTTTAGGTTTTAGATCAAATCCCTTATATTTTATTTGCGACATTCGCATGATGTTCAGGTGTATTGAATTAGACAATACACAAAGATCATTGCAAAACATCTTGTGGCGTGACTCCGTAGACCAAGACATTAAATGTATTCAATTAAATACACTAACTTATGGTTTGAAGTCATCATCTTATTTAGCTACTCGATGCCTCATAGATCTTGCTGAAAGAAATAAGAAGTCCTTCCCGCTAGCATATTCTATTTTAAAAAACAACACTTATGTAGACGATGTCCTGTGTAATAGCAGTAAGGAAGAAATATTAGTACAAATGCAAACACAGTTAATTCAGTTACTTGCTCTGGGAGGATTTCAGCTCCACAAGTGGGCTTCCAATTGTCAATCAATTTTAAACAATATACCTAGAGACAAACATCATTGTGGAGATTTTGATTTTTTTAAGAATGATATATCAGTAAAAACACTAGGTATCGATTTTCATATTAGACAAGATGTATTTAGAAGTACATGTCCTGAACCATACAGCAGTTCCCACGATACAAAACGCGACATTTTAAGCTATATCAGCAAATTTTATGACCCCCTGGGACTGATAGGGCCTGTTTTTGTTCGTGCAAAAGTAATCATGCAAATGTTATGGGCAACTAATACTGATTGGGACACGGCTCCTAATGAAAACATTCGTCAAATCTGGTCTAATTTTGTAAAGGAATTATCTTTAATGCAACCAGTTAGTATTCCAAGGTGTGTAAAAACGCGAAATAGTATAGAAAATCAATTGATTGGTTTTACAGATGCTTCGTCTATTGCCTATGGCTGCTGCATGTACCTTAGGTCTATAGACACTGATGGCAATGTTCATGTATATTTATTATGTTCAAAGTCAAGAATAAATCCCATTAAGAAGAAACTAACCATACCCAGGTTAGAATTAAATGCAGCTTTGTTGTTAACCACTCTTGCACAAAAAGTTTATAGCACATTAAGTTCAAATATTACAGTCAATCATACATATCTTTTTTCTGATTCACAAATTGTGGTAGCTTGGCTTAAGACTGATCCCACAAAATTGCAAGCTTATGTAGCTAACCGGGTCAGAACAATGCAAGGCATCAGTCTTCAACACAATTGGTACTATGTTCACTCTGAAGACAACCCTGCAGATTGTCTCAGCCGGGGTGTTCAGCCCAATGAAATTTCTAATTGCAAATCATGGTGGTGTGGACCATCATTTTTACATAATAAGGGTTACAATTTTCAATCAGTAATTAATATTGACATTCAGCTGCCTGAATTAAAACATAATAATAACACAACTAAAGTGGTAGGTGTAGCAACTGTCAGTTCTCATTACAACATATTTGAATTATTAAAAAAGTTTTCAAGCATCAATAAAATGATTCGCATCTTATCATACATTGTTAGATTCTGTAATAATGTAAAACCTAACAATCAAAAACAAAATGGTTTTTTAACTACATTTGAATTAAATAAATCTTTAATGTTAATTGTAAAGCATGAACAGATACACTACTATTCAGAAGAAATTAAGTCTTTACAATCTAATAAGCAAGTGACAGGTAGTTTACTGCCTCTAACGCCCTTCTTAGATAGCGATGGTGTTATGAGGGTCGGTGGTCGTCTCCAAAATGCTTCTATTTCATATAATGCCCAGCACCCCGCAATATTACCTAAAAAATCTGAAGTCACAGTTTTAATAATTAGAGACTATCATTTAAAGTTCCTACATGCAGGTCAAAAATTAGTCTTGTGTGCAATAAAACAAAGGTTCTGGATTTTAGATGGACTGCGTACAGTAAAAAAGGTATTGCATAAATGTGTTATCTGTCATAGGTTAAGAGCTGTAGCCTCAACTCAGCTAATGGGTTCCTTGCCTCCAGCGCGAGTCAACGTGTGTCGACCATTCAAGAAAGTCGGAGTAGACTTCGCTGGGCCAGTATCGGTAAAAAATAGCCGCGTTAGAAGACCAGTGATAGGAAAAGGCTACATAGTACTCTTTGTATGCTTTGTCACAAAAGCGATCCAACTTGAACTTGCCTCAGACTTAACAACCGATTGCTTTTTAGCCTGCTTTAAGCGTTTCATATCGAGAAGAAACTTGCCCAGCGACGTATACTGCGACAATGGCTCAACCTTTAAAGGGGCAAGGAACAAATTACATGAGTTATATAATTTCTTTACTTCAAAATCAAGTCAGCACGATGTACAGGCGTATGCTTCACAAAATGGAATAAATTTTCATTTCATTCCTAGTTATAGTCCGATATTCGGCGGTTTATGGGAAAGTGGTGTTAAAAGTGCTAAGCATCACCTGAAGCGCGTAGTTGGTAAAGCGTTGCTTACCTACGAACAGCTCAATACTGTTCTAGTTGAAATAGAGGGTGTTTTGAATTCACGTCCGTTGACTGCTGTAACAGCTGATCCTGGTGATTTTACTTACATATCCCCTGGTCATTTTTTAACTGGCGAACCCTTAAATACTTACCCAGAACGCGATATCAGTGATACTCCCACGAATTTATTAAAATTTTGGACTATAATTGTTAACATGAAACAATCCTTTTGGAAATATTGGAGTAAACATTATTTAAACTTACTGCAGAATAGACCTAAATGGCGCTCTATTAAACCTAACGTGAAAGTTGGTAGCTTGGTAATTTTATGTAATGATAACATGTCTCCTTTAGACTGGCCTATGGCTCGTATCACAAATGTTTTCCCAGGGAAAGACAACAATATTCGTGCAGTGGAGGTGCGCACCGCAAATGGTCATACTCATAATAGATCAGTAACAAAAATTTGTCTATTGCCTATAGATACTGATTAAACTTTAAAGCTCTTGTATTATATTCAATATCCGATTCTATTACATTAGTATAGTGCTTAATTAATTTTTTACCTAATATATTTAAGTACAGTGCCTTTACATACTTAAGCATAGTGTGGTGCAGTTATGTACATGGAAATAATTTTCTACTTAATATATTTAAGTTCAGTGTGTTTACCATTAATCAATTTTATTTTGTTTCTTATCATAAAAGTAAAATTATTTTATTTTTAAGATAAACTATCTTTTTTAATATGTATAAGGTATACATATAATTGAATTTGTAACACAAATCGTATACCCACATAGTGTTTGATTGTCAAAGCCTTTATTCAAGACACTTAATTTTGCGTTAGCTAAATTTTAATGTATAAAGTTAACTACAGTAATTGTATCACGTTGTTGTTTGGATTGTCATATTATTATATTCTTTGGATTATCATAGTGTTATGTGCAATTCAAGAGAATTATTGTAATTGTAATTTTGTTATTAAATTCTGTTAAAATACTAAAATTGTATATCGTTTAAAATTCTTATGCTGTGTTGTGTACAATTTGATAATATTAAAAGACTTCTAGTTTTGTTATAAAGTTTTGCAAAAATTATTTTAAAATTGTTTAACAATTATAAGCCTTAGGCCCCAACTTATGTTGGCAACATAAAAAACATATTATAATGTTAATGTTAGTATGGCAACCCTGCGGCCATACATTCATTCTTTTCTTATATTCGTACTTCGTTGCTAAGGTGTAATGTGCGTGTGAATTTAAATAAATTTATAAATCGAGCTAGCGGCTTTTATTGTAGTGGTGGTCACGATCCCCTACAGAGGGGTAGACGGATATGATGATGATGATTGTTTTTATATGTGTATGTAAACATACATACGACTGTAATCGTATTAGGTATGATAGTATCTTATATTATATTGTATTTTTATATTATATTATTATAATTATTAACATTGAAAAGAGGAGATAAAAAATAGAGTTTCTTGCCTGTTCTTCTCGAGAAGGCTCTCCCAATTTCCGAACAGGTGTCGAGTCAATATTTTTTTTCCTTATTCGTACGTACGGACAAGGTTTTTTTTTTAAGCTTTTTTTTTTGTTTTGTTTGTTGACGTCAATAAGTGCCTGTAAAGGTCTATGTTGAATAAAGATTATTTTGATTTTGATTTTAGACAGCACTCTTTTTTTTTAATAAACTAGGATATTTATCCTGTATCATGGATGCAGTCACAAACATAGAATCTCATATACACATGTAGGTCATACAAAATATCTGCCCTATGTGGGAATTGAACCTGCAACCCGTTGCGCAGTAACCGACGCTCGACACCTGGGCCAAACGTGTCGTCATTAAGAACTCTAACACACAGAAAATGTTTATGGTCTTCACACCACATCCTAATGTAACTTATAATTTTATCTTATTCTCCAAAAAGCCCTGCAAGATAAGTCTTGTTAAGATACAGAAAAAACTGTCATCATTGCAGCCGAAAGACATTCACTGCTGGACATTCACTCAAGTACAATAGAGGGATCTTGGAGCGTTTTCCACCACAGAGGTTGGCGCAAGAGCTTAGTCTGTTAGTTGTAGGCTGTCTTGAGCTTTATCTTTCTCTGGGTAGCAAAGTAGATAGTACTAGATTTTATATTATTTTATACGTTTTATTTTAATTTCACAAGATACACTTTATACCATGTACTTAGCAGACATTCATATATCGAACAACATAGACTAACATTTTTCACAGATACAATACAGGTAAGTTTGTATCATAGACTATAAAATATTTTTACATAACAGGCTGCACCGCATGTAACCAGTTTTAGGTATGCACTTATTTGCTACTTGTGTTATTTTATAAGACAGATAATTGCACCCGTGGAATAAAAATACAAGTGCTCATTACATAACTATAAAGAAATTAGACTGAGCAAAAAAATCTAACTTATATCAGCACCAGTAGTGAACTCCCAATCAAAAAAAAAATCAAAAATTTATTCATCAAACAGGCGAGTAACCGTGTACCGGAAAGAACCAGCAAAGACTATATTATTTTCTCCCATTTTTTCAGAGACGTCAATTAGAAGCTGGCTTCGGATAAATAGTCTGGTAAAGATCGAATATCGATCAAAGAATACAGAGTTCAACAGTTCTGTTTTATCTCCTGAGATAGCTGCGACAGTAAGCCAGACGGCGGCGACGTGATAAGAAGTACAAAACAATGATTTTCTAGGAAATAGCGCATTCCTCGTTAACGTGTTTCACCACAATGGGTGCTTAAATGCAACCATAATCATAGAAATACCTACATAATTTAGTTGTATGTACGTGTAACAGATGGGTAATTAAAAACGAAATCGATAACCAAATGTATTTGTTCAATTGAATCCAAATTGAATCCAATTCGTACAGATATTTTGATTTTGATAAAAAAACATATATATATATGAATTATTAGTTACAAACAGAAAGGCTGTTAAATTTAATAAATTAATAGTAATAATGTAATAGTTATTGTTTACTGCTGAGTCATATATTTAAATAAAATATGTTTTTGTAATCACGTGTTTAATGTATTTGTGTCATGGTGGCAAATTAAATTATGTCTATGTCTATTAGTTATTTTTTTTTAATTTATTATGGACAAACAGTTACATAAATGATAATAATATATTAAATGACTTATATCTAAACCTTTAGTCCACTAAATATACAAACTAAACGAATTAAATACTAAACAATATCCATGAATTATCAGCATGATATACCTAACCAGAGTGATAATTTATAATTACGGATAGTTAATTTAAATGTATTTTAAAAACAAAAGAAAAATCTTATCTCTATAACTTAACCTGTGAAATGAGATTCTTAAATCTGCCTAAACTAGTACAAAACATGTCCACATCACTAAAACTCTCATTATATCTGGTACAAGCTCTTTTGATAAAGCTATTATTTGCATAGCGGGTGTTAGTAAATTTAACACTGAATAAAAATTTTCTTCTAATGTTTCTTTCTTGTTTACGAGGAATACGGAAGTAAACTTGTTCTAATAGTGAAGGAGCATCAACCATATTGTTGAGTAACTTAAATAAATAGGTATAATAATATTTGCACGCCACATATGTTAAGAAAAATATGCGTTCTATTTTATATGTTACCATCTTATATACGATATTTAAGTAAATGATTAATTAATTGATTGATTGAATGATAATTAAGTTCTTTTAGTTTATTCAGTGCTTCGGTATCGTTTTGGTTTTCATATCTGTGGGGAAACTCAAGCAATAGTATTTTACTATACATAATTATCTTTTAATATTTCAAGTGATTTTTAAGCAGATATTCCAAAATCAAACTTAATCTCCTATCTCTGATTGAGTACAATTAGAAAGAGATGGAGCTTACATAGCGCCATCCTTTTCTAACTGTACTCGAATAGAGAATTAAGTTAGATTTTAGAATACGATCCTTAGTGAGTGAATTAGCCGAACATAGAATTAACCGACCCTGAACATCACAGTTTTAACGAACTAGAACGACTTTTACGAAAGGCTGACAATACGACACAAGGAATACGAAACTATATACTGCGGAGATAATGTGAGACTACACACACTCTTATTTCTATATAAAAGCTGCCCATTTGGCCAAGCGTTTGGTCAACACATTGAACCATAAATCAGATTGCTGTTCAGTCCTGTATCTCTTAAAAATAAAAACACTATCATCACAGCTCATATACGTCCCCACCGAGGGGCTCGAGCCTACCCTAACTATGTTAGGGCGATTAGGCCTTAGTCAACCACGCTGGCCCAGTGCGGGTTGGTTGACTACGTACACCTTTGAATCGCTTCGCAAATGTACGCAGGTTTCCTCACGATGTTTTCCTTCGCCGTAGGAGCGTCGGATAAATGTACATATGAAATTCGGAACGAAAAACACATTGGTACACGGTGGGGATTAGATCGCGGGCCTCCCGATTCTATGCGGCGCACAAACCAGTGCCGAGACCACAGCGCCACCGACGCTCTAGCGCCACCGATGCTCCAGCGCCACCGACGCTCTAGCGCCACCGACGCTCTAGCGCCACCGACGCTCTTAACCCGGCGCGGCGTGAATGAGGTGAGAAATTGTTACACCAGCTATGAGGTGGGTATGATATACCCAAAATTTTGATGTAAAATTGTTGATACTATGATTGTGTAATTAGCATTGATGCTTAAGATATATTAATAATAGTAACTATTCAACAAGATTAGTAAATAAAATACGAACATTAAGTTAAGCAGCATTATTTTTTATTGAAATAACAAAATATCTAAATTATTTTCGAAAAATACAAATTTAGGCAATTAATTCCAACTTTGGTAAATTAATATAACAATAGTGTCTTCTAATTATTATAAATAATAAAGGAACTGAAATGTCTTGTGAGATCATGTAATAGAGCACCAAAATTACACCTACAAATCAACACAATTCCGTACCCCAGCCGCGGGTACGCATGTGTATTTGCCGTCGCCGCCGGTGCAACACTAAACTCGATACTGTACCTCACCCCTTGCATCTTTACCTCCAGGTACTGAAACACCAGGACTTGCATGGCAACAGTAACATTAAAATATCTGCGTTTAGAAACTTTTCTGGTATGACATACCCAACCTCACTCACGCCGGGTTAAAAACACTATACAAGGTATGTATACGTATTTGCGTGTCCCGTTTCCGCTCACACCGACACGGATACCCTCAATAAGATGTAGGTTGTTCAGAACAACTTTTGCCGTTGAGCCTTCACTTCTCCTTGGTACGTTTCATAATCAAGATCTTCGTTGCGATTTTGATCTTCCTACTATCCACCAACACCTTCAAACTTGCTCTGAGCGATTTTTCCGAGCCACAGACTAAAACCACACCACATCATGTTCTCACAGACCATGACAGTGTATGCAGCGGCATATGCGCTGTTGTGCACATCGTGACTTTTTGCTCGTCAACCTTCGCGCCTTTTCTAGCGAATTCACCACGCCCTCTCTTGATGAGCAGTCGCTCTCACTACAAGCCACGGCAAGCCTTATGCTGATGGACAGTATCACATCGGTCTAAACGACTTGATCGGTCTTAAGTCGACATATATTATCAAGCTATAACAGTACTAAGTTAGGATTTGCGTGCTTATATAACTCTATGTTATTGTGATTTCTTGTTTTGTCCTTATTCAAGTAATCCAAAATAATTTCAATATTATTCTTTTGGTCATTATTAAAAAAGTTAACTCAAATAACCGTGTTTTATACATAACTCGAGTTAGGTAGTGTTGCCATATAATAAAAAGTAAAGTGAACATTGACGCCAACTACCAACATAAAGACAAGTACAGCTCTTCGCGTTGGGTCAATGTATACAGCCGGCTCAACATCAATGAACTCAAGTTTATTTACATACACTTGGCTGATACCGATACAGTATTACTGATATATCTTTCACAGATTAAAATCAGTTGTCAAAAATAGTCTTATGAAAAAAGGTTGTTGTACTGTTAAGGATTACTTAAATAATAACAATGCTTAGATTTAATTGTAATGACGCAATAGTTACCAAATATTTTGCCCATATTAAATAACATAATGAAACTATAGTTTTTATAGATATAATGAAAACCTGTTTAAAATTGTAAAGGAATTTGTGTTCAGACTATTTATCTGAAACTAGCTTCTAAATGATGACTGTCAAAGTACTGGAAAAATCAATAATAGTCCTTGCTGGTATAGCATAACATTTTGGACATGTAAAAGTGATTATGATAATTCTATTTAAAGATTTTTTTATTTATTTTGATACTCGACAAACGCCGCCACGAGAAGCTAGACGCAGCTACAAAAGTAGCTGAAGCGCGCGACAGCTACTTGTGGCCGGTGGTCGCCACTTGTGGTCGGTAGCTGCTACTTATTTTAACACAGGCATGCAGTGTCATAATGGATTCGGACGAAGGTTTAATTGCGCTACTTTTGATAAAAAGATGTCGTCGTAGAAGACGAAACCGTAGTTATGGGATAGTTTACTGAAAGGCGAGAGGGGCGCGGAATCGCGCTAGGGAGCGTTCAAGTATTACGTAACGCAACTGAAGATATTTGACCCCCCCCCCTTCCTGTAACACACCGTAACGTTAAACAACTTGCGTGAAAAAATTAAAAATGACGACCAGACTAATACAATCGAGGGATTCCCCGTAAAACGTAAACGAAAAGGGTTGCCAATTTGTTATAAAAAAAGAAACAATGTTCCATACGGTGTTGTAAGAAAGACTCGCTCCTGTCCCTATAACGCATCGTAACATTTTACCGAGACCCCCCCCAAATTGCGTTACGTAGTACTTGAACGCCCCCCTAGTGGCGTGTGGCGGCTTTTTGTGTGGGTGTTTAGTGGCCGGTGCGGGCCACAAGAAGCAAGCTGCGACGATTTGTAGCGTGTAGTCGCCACCGGCGCCAACCGTGTGCGGCAAGTCCATATAAAATGTATGAGAATTACAGAAAATATGACTGTGGCGGCGTTTTGTAGTTGTGGCCGGTGGCCCGTGTGCCCATACTGGGACGAGGTCAATGACCATTTTGACATATTTTAGGTGTTTAATAAGCACGCCTAGATTAATATTAACCGTTAATAAAGCGACTTAAAGTATAATAATAATAATATTATAATACTTTTTGTCATTCAATGTATTATTACATCGATGTTGGTAATACAGTTTATGTGGGAGAAGCTCCCACATTTAGCTTCAGTTATCATATAAGTAAAAAATGTCATACAATATTTTTTTATGAATTAGTTGATAATTTCACCTGTTAGAGTGGAGAGAGGTGGTCTCTGCCAACCCCATTGGGAACAAGGCGTGTTGTATATGTATGTATGTATGTATGTATTCACCTATTAAATAGAAAATGTGTAATTACAAAAACGATAAAATAGCAATAATATGTTCATAATTGTACATTATATTATTATGATTTATGAAATATTATAACATGACTCATGCAGTACCTAACCACTTCCATAGTACTTGCTTATATCGGTCATTAAGTTAGGAAACTTATTGTCAAGTAGACATAAAACCGAATTTCGTTTTTTTTTTTGTTTGCTCTTTTTGGTTTTCTGTCTCTTTTTTATTTGTGTTAGTCTTTTTTTTACATTTCCTTATATATTATTTATTCTACTCCGAATTTCGGTAAACGAATTTCGGTTACTAATTAAGTAAATAGGTAAGTATAAAATAAATTTCACTACACTGGTTTCATAAAAAAAAATAATTCGTCGGCATCAAGTTTTACAATGTATGCACTAATTGCACGGAAAAACTTGTAGTTTCATTGTTTACGAAACTAGTATTGCGAAATTAATTATATACCACTAATTTCATAATGGAAATCAGGCTTAAGGTATACAGTTTAGAGTTAGCATTCGTTACAATATTATACGGAAACATGTTACAGTGCCCCTAACGGAAATGGAATTAGCTAAATTAGTTAGAATTTTAGGCAATAAACTGACTTGATTTGTAGTTTTCTAAACGATAACGAAAGCAAACTCATGGTCTAACTACTCGTGGTCAGGTTATATCTAGCATTGATAATGTATTATGAAATATATTAAACTAATTTACAAACTTTTGGAATAGATTGTGTAGCATCAAGACGTCAATTCGTCGTTTCAAATTTAAATATAAGCAGCCCCGATAAGAGATTTTTTTTCCTCAGGAGAGGAAGGCTGAGAATCCATCACAAAGAGCACGAAACCTGCCCTAGCTACCCCCGCAACGGTAAGCGTCACGGAGGTTAAGTCGGACCCCACGCGGCCAGAGCGGTCTGACCACGTGACCTACTGACTGAACTCATCGTGCCTAACTTCTAAGAATCATATAGGCAAAACGTGAGGGCGACCGCCGCTCAGGAGTGGGGCCCCTGATTTTTTGTGTCTTATTTCAGGTAAGTAGGCTACAATTGTATGCTACATTATTACTAGAGATCGGATAATCGGATGCATATTTACCTAAAGTTAGTTTAAGACAAAGTATGGAAACGGCTTTTTATTGTTTTGTTAAATAAAAATCCCGGGATTGCGCAATTGGATAGCCGGATGTTTATTTATTTACCTAATTTAGTTTTTGACAAAGTATGGAACTGTCTTTTTTTTTATTTCCATAAATAAAAATCCCGGTATTCACACTCATCAAATCGGAAGTTAACTCAGAGTGAGATACTAGACCATACTTACGCCCGGGCACCATTTCTGTTTTTTTATTCAATTATTTAATTGATTATTGTTTTAGTCAAACTATAGCTCACTAAACACTCTTCATGTAATAAATCGTACATTCATAAACCACACGGGGAACTGAAACTAAACTTCATGTAAACACGTATGCATAGTTGTATAAATGAACCCGGAGTCTCGGTCTTTTGAAAATAAATACCACGTGCTAATGTAGTAATTTTCAAACAATATCACTACGTTAAATTTGCAGTCCTGTATTTTCCCGGGATTTTTATTTAACAAAATGTATTTTAAAAAGCCGCTTCCATAATTTGTGAGCCAAAAATTAACTTTAGGTCCGCATTATATGCATCCGATTATCGATCGATCTCTAATTATTACAGAATTAAAACTGGCTATATTGTCGATCCGTTTTTATTTTATGTGATATGTTGGCAGACTGCCCCCTTGATGGTAAGCGGTTACAGTCGCCTATACCCCACAAAAACCAGTTGTCATTGCCAACATTTTACATAAGATGTAGAGTCACAATACCTATACTTCGTTTATTTAAGCAAACGAATAAATGTAAACAAACCAGTTCTAGGGTTATCACAACTCAATTCAAAAAATCGACAATTATCTTGTCGTTATCTTGTATTTGTAAAATGTTTTTCATGACTGATCCATTATAATATTTTTTTTCTACCCCATACTACTACAAACAGTTAAGAAACTTCCACATAAATGAAATTATAAAATAAAAACATAATTAATTTTACTTGATAACCCTATAATCATGATGACATGGGTGACATTCAGATGTAATAAACATTTTCGGTTATAGTCGGCACTTTTATACTCTCAAATTTTGTTTTATCATTATTACTTATTATTTATTTAGCATCTTATTCTGTTTTAGTATTTTTTCTTGTACACAAATATTACCAAGATGAATATATTCAACTTATAAATGCACCCTACGCGGTAAGAACCATCAAGACCCTCTAGCCTGGTGAGACCTGACCTTATTCCTAAAGCCTGTGGTGCCCAGGCAGGCTTCCGGGCGTAATATATGTATATAATAGCTTTCTTTTATAGTGTACTAGTGGTTTGCACCATCTTCGCACGGTGGACATAGATGTTTTCCCGTGGTAAAAATCGTATTATATTGGAATGTTCTTAAATGACATTATTGTATATGGCCGCAATGCATATGAACATATTAATAATAAATTCTCAGTAAAGAATATTTTCCCGCGGTAAAATTTTTAATCTAGTCTATATTACCCAGTTTGAATGTAGCTTTCCAATGGTGAAAGAATTTTTGAAATCGACTTAGTAGTTTTTGAGTTTATTAATTACAAAATACAAATATTTCCTCGTTATAATATTAGTGTAGATATACTAGCTTTTCGCCCGCGGCTGCGCCAGTTATATATTCAATTTTCCTATGGTAAAAAGTAGAATGTCTTTTCCCAGGTCTCACAATACGTACCTCTGAATCAAATTTCATCCAAATCGGTTCAGCGTGAAAAGGTAACAGACAGAAAAACAGACTTTCGCATTTATAATTTTATTAGGGATCACTCAACAATCTGACTGCCACAGCCGACTGCCGACAGTCAGTCGGAAATAAATTGTAAAATACTACTACGCTATAATATTAAACAGGTAAGTAGGTATCGTCATACCTACTTACTAATTCGAAAGCAATAAAACTGTATTATGATAGAAAAAGGTTATTGATATATGCCTGTCAGTGGTTGCTAGGCAACACTTTGTTAGTAAACATTCGTTCGCTTATTTGGCTCAACTATATGTAAATTCACTATCTTACCATCCACGCCAGAACAAGGCAACATTTCAGTGTTTGCAACATTGAAATTTTGTGATAGAAAAAAATAAGATGGAGGTACTCACATGAACTCACCTATCATGATTCGACCAGCCCACTCTGGGAAGCGGATTGCACCATAGAGCGTATACACCACTAAGGGCTGCAGTGTCTCGCCCCCTTCCCTAAGAGGGCGAGCGCTTTCAGTTATAGCCGATAGGGCCTCTAGCGTTCTACCGGGCCAAAGGCATTAAACAGCGTTTTGTTGGTAGTCTGGCCATCTGCCAAAATCCAATGGATCCACCCGCCATAGCCCGGTTGCGGGTGGTCAAGGAAACGACCCTGGTATATACCACAGAGTCTACCTTCGGAATTTATAAGGTTCGGAATTTAGGTTAAAATTGAAATACGCATTTTTTTAAATACATAATAATTATTTATTGTTGTGCACTCATGTTTACATATAACACTTAAATTAATATTAGAAATAATAACAATAACACACAAAGACATATCACATTCAAATTGGTAAAAAACAAAAGGAGGTAGATTAGCTTATTTTGTTGGTTATGGCACAGATTATTAATCAACCAACGCTGTCACTCCTTCAATTCTCTGATGAATATCGAATTGACCGTAGAACAGTACAGAGGACGTAGTTACGAGTAGTTGCCTTTTAGACTTAAACACACATTTAGAATACACACACTCATTAAAACATAAAAAATGTACATTCTGACGCAGCCCCAATCGTGGTTAAAGATTGGAATTGTAAAGGAAGTGGATCAAAGAAATAGATATTCATCAGCAACATATATTATATTTAAATAGAATCACATTTCCAAGATATCAATTACATGTTTATTATAATTAAACAAATTTCAAAGTAAAGATGACAGAACATACCTATTATCATGTCAATAGCTATCATAAATCCTTAACCTCATTGTAAACCAAACATCTATTACTTAAGAAGGTTTTATATGAAATCATATATTCAACAGGAATATTTGTAAATAACCCGCGCGAAATCGAGAATGTTATATAAATTATTGAATTGCCCCTTTAAAACTTAACAAGGTTAGAGGAATTAAATTTTGAATAAGATACTGTTTTTGTTTTAATTTCTTCCAAAGACAGTTACAGTACGTCGGATTTTAATAATGTGAAATTACATCAACACAGGAAAATCCTAAGAAAATCTGATTGAAATGAACCTTAGGCAGTATATTTAGTTGAATGTATTATTACAAAATATGTCTGATAATTGCAGTCTTGCTAATTAAAATCTACCTCTTGGCATAGAAATAAATCAATCAGAATCGCTCTAAGACCAATATGGCCTCGTAATTAACTTGTACAGTAAGTACCTACTTGCCATAATTTAAGGTAGCTACAAATTACTATTAATCAATCTATTGTTTACCTACGTTTGTACGTGGCTGTGATTTTAATTGCTTTAAGTCAGTGTATAAACCTTTGAGAGATTACAAAAAAATAATAATGAATGATAAATAATAAACAAAAAGATGGTTTGTCAACCATCTTTTTGTTTATTATTTATCAGTGGCACAGATTAATAAACGGAGTAGGCATGGCGATCTGAAATCGATTAATCGAGAATCGATTTTTTGGGCCACCAAGATCGATTTTTTAAATCGATATGTAGTACTGAATCGATTCGGTGAATCGATATTTCACCCTTGAAAATCGACATTCGATTTTTTTTGTATAAACCATAAAACTATTTACAATTAATTGAATGTATCCATATTATAAGAGTGCTGCCGGATAAAGAATTAATTATTCAAAAACTCGCGAGATGGCTGTATGTTTAGATTCTTTCGCATCTCGTGAATAAAAAAAGTTACGTGAATAAAAAAACAAAAAGTCAAAGACTCCAGTGCGTTCCAAATCGCGCCAAAAGCGATAACAGCGCTAAATGTAGAAAATAAATGTCTTATTTTATACTTTATCTGTTTGTTTGACATGGTTATGAAAAAATTTTTTATTATCGAATTACCTGATTTTACTGATAAGAGATCGTTAAATTATAATATTGTACCTTGTTTTTAATAAAATCTATCTAACTACTATTATAAAGGCGAAAGTTTGTAAGTATGGATGTTTGTTACTCTTTCACGTAAAAACTACTGAATGGATTTGAATGAAACTTTACCACACAATATAGCTTATACATCAGAATAACACACAGGCTACAATTTTTGAGTTTTTTTTTTCTAGACGGGACGAACCTGAAGTCCACGCGAACGAAGTCGCGGGCAAAAGCTAGTATTACAATATAAACAAAAACTTGAAAAAAAAAAGATCGATTTATCGGAAATCGATCTTATAAACCTCGATTTTTTGTGAATCGATTCTTTAGGTCACGATTCGAATCGATCTAAAAATCGATCTTTTTCGAAAAGAATCGCCATCCCTAAAACGGAGCATATAAGTTGACAATATATGCCATATATTGTCAACTCCCTGCGTAAATTTCTCTGGTTTTAAAGTCAACGTAATTAGCTGCCATTAAGTATTAGAAACGGTTAAAACAGCAGTTAAAAATATTAGGTATATGTGTGAAATTATTGAAATACCGCAAATTAAATAATATTATAAATTCATAATTTTGCATTAATAATCAATTATTTTGGAAATTATGATGAATACATTTGCTTTTTGTGAATCTAGAAAAATATGTAGTTAAGCCAAAAAATAATAGATGGCAGTTGTTCTGCTATTAGCGATTATACATTTTATTCAAGGCATTTATTATATATACTAAAGCACTCGACAGATGGCGCTGTACAATATTAACTTAAACAAATACGGTACCTATTTGAATTTATCAAATCTTACCTAGGTGACAAAGTACAATGTGTCGAAACCAAAACATGTTGCAAAATTAGAAACACTACTATCATATAAATCAGACTATCTTGATACAATTTGGGTGTTTCTCAAGGTAACATATAGGGTCCTTAACATTTTTATTATATTTATATTAATCAATTACCTAAACATATCTCTCAGGACTGTGTACTACATATTTACCAACGACACTACATTAATAATTAACAGTACAAAGCACATAAAGATGATGAGAATAAAACTTTAACAGAGATTGTTAGATTCCAAAAATGAACAAGTTGATATTAATTAAACTAAACATAAACAATTTTAAGCAGTGAGACTCTCTTTTCAACCCTTGTACGTAGAAGTATCGTTAGGTTCAAAGTTTATCTAAGGCCAGCTTCTAATTGAAGACTATAAAAATTTAGGGAGATAGAAAATTTTCCTTGCTGATTCATTTCGAATAGGTCCCCGCCGTAGATTTGTGGACCCATTGGTCCACAAATCACCCATTGGTCCACAAATCTACGTAGCATTTTTTGACGTGTATAAGTAAGATTATAAAAATCCTAGTTTGATTGCTCAATATGTACCCAAACTTATTTCCACAATAAAGGTTGTATCATTTTGTCAACGTTCATTACAATATGATTACAATTCATAGACAATTTTTTTTTATTTTATGACCTGGTAGCATAGACCTTTAAGTCATAACTTATTTGGTAACTATAGTCCATTTCAAATAAGATGATCTCTGTGACAGTTCGATTTCGACACTTGTAGAGAGGTCCTACAGTGAAAATAAAATCGATTGTTTCTGGTAATCGATTTTACTTTATATGGAAATGAAATCGATATTATCTTACTACCAAAACTTTAAGTATCATTAGTGTTTCTGTATTATATTGAAAGTTTTTGTTGATCAATGCATTTATCTTTTGTATATAATATTATGTAGGTATAGTAGAAATATAGTCAAGTGTTTACCTGTGATTTTTTCGGCATTTTGCCAAAAAAATAACAAAATAACAACAAAAACTTAAACAAAAACAGCAACAACAGTCAACAATAACAGAACACCACGCAAAAATCGATGAAACCACAACTCGCATACAAGGCTGACATACTCGTACTGACTCAATTGTCAGGTAATCACAAGATGGCCGCCGATTATTCGATGTCCCACCTCTATGTTTTTTGACGTTCCGTTTCATGTTTGCGAATTACATAGTTATTTAAAAAAGATTTATTTTTATTCTTTATTTCATTAAATTAAACTAAGGGATACTGTCTTCGTTTTATAAGTAAAATATATTTTATTTTATTATTTTTTGCAATGAAGCTACTATGAATAAAAAATATTAAAGAATAAAATTATTTTTGTTTGTTAAACGAAAAATGCGTAATTCGGAGCACGATGAACTGTCACAGAGATCATCCTAGTTGAAATGGACTATAATAGATATTATTCTCCTTTAGTCACAGACAAGTCATAAAGGCATAGATGAAATAAATGAATGATGATGATGATACTCCAAGATGCTGGAATGATACTATAGACAAATTTGCAAAATACAAAATATTCAAACGATCAGAATATGACTCATGTTTATATTACAAAGAAGATTGTTGGATGATAATATATGTTGATGATATGTGGTTAATAGGAAAATATAGTGAAGAAATAATTAAAGAATTAAAGAAAGAATACTATGCAAAAAAAAACATTTTTGGGTATAGAAATAGAAAGAAGCAAAGACATAATAAAAATAAAACAGACAAAGTTAATTAAAAAAATACTTACAAAATTAAATATGAAAGAATGCAAAGAAATTAAGACTCCAATGGAAGTAAATTAAGTAACTACAGAAGTAATGAAAGAAGAAACTGAAAAGAAAAGTTTATATAGAGAACTAATAGGGAGCCTACTCCATCTATGAACAATATCGAGACCTGATATAACTTAAGTTTTCTAAATATAATAACATACTTAATATGTATAAAAAATAAAAAAAAATGTTAATTATAATTATTATAAAACTAATTTTTAAGTTATTTAATGACAAAGATTGTAAAATTGAGGAGGTGTGTCAGCCATATTTGGCATAATGTAATTTTACTCTTTGCTTTTATCTAAAAAAAGGTTTTAAAAAATTATTAAAAAAAAACAACTCATGTCTACTCACTGTATTTTTTTTTTTTGTAAAATGTTTCCGAGTCTTTCATTGAAATAAAACAAATAAAATAGTATAAAAGTTCTTTATTTCCGATGCACTACCGTAACATTCAAAAGAACACAATTATTTTAAAGTAGTTCTGCGTAAATTATATTTTTAGTTTTATTTTCTTGTGGCAGAAGAACATATTGGTTATTTCCGCAAACGGATCTTGACAACGCGACATATCCAAATTTGATTACCAAAAAACGATTCTACTGAGTTAACCTTAAAAGATAGACATAGTCGCGGACATTTTTTTAGATCATTTCAAGAGGAATAATTGTATCATACATATTTTTTCGGTATCTTGAACCATTTTCGCAGCGCATGCCATGGAAGCCCTCAAAGATGTTCTTCTTCGCTCCTATTAGTCGCAGCGTGATGTTATGTAGCCTAAAACCTTCCTCGATAAATGGTCTATTCAATAAAAAAATATTTTTTCAATTCGAACCAGGAGTTCCCGAGATTAGCGCGTTCAAACAAACAAACTCTTCAGCTTTATAATATTAGTATAGATAATCTATTTTACTTTATCTATGCTTTGTTGTCATGAGTCATAATCAGAGAGAACATAATGCCATATATATTAATTGCATTGATTTAGAAGTTTGATTTTATCACTACTGCGAAGAATTGCAGATGTCTCCATACGTTCCTAAGAAAACTGATATTTACGGACATATATATGTACAACAAATACTCAATATTGAGTATTTGTAGTTCATAATTTTTTATATATATATTTCTTCTCCTCATTATAGGGAAGACAAGGGATACTAAAAGTGCATACAGTTTTTGACCTTAGCTATAAAATGAGTGTGTTTTTACCGTGGGAGAGCTATGCTTCGGCACGAATTGGGCCGGCTCGACCGGAGTGATACCACGGCCTCACAGAAAACCGGCGTGAAATAGCGCTTGCACTGTGTTTCGCCGAGTGAGGGTACCGGAGGCCCAAACTCCCTTCTCCCCTTATTCCCTTTTAAAAGGCCGGCAATGCATCTGTGACTCCTCTGGTGTTGCGGGTGTCCATAGGCAACGGTTATCGCTTACCATCAGGTAATCCGTTTGCTCGTTTGCTACACTACCCTTTTAAAAAAGAAGTGAATTTTGTGCTATTGTCTACGGTTTGACTTTTATAAGATGGCTATGGACTTACCACCACAGATTAGGTTCTAGTTACTGTGAAATGATAAAAATTAAAAATGAGATTGACGTATTTCTCGAGGACGTTTTTGACCAAGTCGAGTAAAAGGGAAATCCTAGTTCAAACGTTTTAGAATAAAGATAATAAAGTATTTTTTACATGCAATCCCTTAAATCAATGCTATAGTTGAGGTACCAAGCTTAAAGATTAGTTATGAAAAATGCTTGTTTACAAAACCACAAGATCTGATTAGACCCAATTACTTTTGCGCTGTATGTTTATAAGAATTGATCAAATTAGCTTACTCTGTATTGTTATGTAATTCTTATTGATTCAGAACTCAGTATTTAAAAATATTGTACTTTAAAGTCGAAGAATACCTAAAATTAACTATCACAGATGCTTGTTCTATATATTGATGTGGAGATCGTTTGAGAAGATGAGCCCATGTGGGCGGTCTAGAAGTGATGTTATGATAGATTTCAAAGGAGTTCCTTTTTACGAACCGCAGCAATAAATAACTCCTCCATTGTAGAAAATTGCTTACAATGTGCAACAAAAATTAACCGATACTTTCTTTTGTTTTAAAACACCCTAACAAAATGTAATTCACCTACTCATTAAGACCAGTCTATTGACTTATTAGCAAATCACTTGCTTCTTCACGCATTAAGTATGTAACTGTAATTGTTCTTTTTTTTTCCCCACGGGTGATGGTAGTGAATCCTCATAGGGGGCGCGCCACCACAGTGGTCGCTATGACAACCCCCTGGTGCTTGGACGGCCTCGCACCGGATACCACCCGCAACCGGTCTACGGCGGATGGTTATGTTGGACTCTAGCAGAAGGCCAGCCTACCAACTAAACACTACCTACAGCCTTTGGTCGGGCGGAAGGCCTGGGACCCTATCGGCTTGAACTAACGCGCCCGCCCCTCCAGAACGGGCGGTATAACTGTAAACTGTAACTCGCGATGTTCCACTCAACCTCTCGGGGGAGGTCGGGGTAACCGTTCGGAACTTTGTTCCCTGCGGTGGCTTCAAGCGCCACTCGTTACTACGAGTGGGTCCTCGGGGTGGGCCATTTTGGGGCCCGTTGGCTTCATTTTGAGTTTTGATTTTGATTTTTATTTATATGGAGGGTATCTTGGTTTCCTGGGGTGGCCTTCTTTTTATTGGTGGTATCAGTCATTTTCTAATAGGTCTCTAGGCAGTTTCCTTTTCCTCCCCTCAGGGGGCCTGGCATGTTGTGGCGCAATCTGCTTGATGTGGGGGTGCTGAGACCTAGCTGCCCTCTCGTACATCTTCGCTGCGAGCCGTTTGGTGAAATCGATAATATCGAGGCATCTAAGGTCCCTTTTTATAACGTCGTTCCGAACATAGCGCGGGGCCTGCACTATTGTTCGGAGCGATTTGTTCTGTTGTATTTCTAACTTCTTCCTGACAGAGTTAGAGGTCAGGGCCATCCATGCAGAGGCAGCGTAGGTCAGTCGGCTTCTGATGTACATTTTATAAATGGTCATCTTTAGATTGACAGGCATCGCGGATGTTAAAATTGGTCTTAAGACCATCCTTGTGGCTTTTGCTTTGTTGCATGTGGCGTTGACGTGGTGGTTCATACGCAGATGCCTGTCGAGGGTCACCCCCAGGTAGGTGACCGTCCTCTGCCAGGGTATCTGCGTACCCATCAATGTTAGAGTGGGCTGATTCCTCACCCCACTCAGTATGATCGCCTAGGTCTTCTTCACGTTCAGTGCCATCCTCCACTTAGCAAGCCACTCCGGTAGGGCGTCCAATTGCGCTTGCATTCTTTTAATTGCAAATTTGGGCCTTATAGATGATGTTAAAAAGGCGGCATCATCCGCGTATAGCGCGAGCATAGTTCCAGCAGTCACAGGGATGTCATCTGTGTATAGTGAGTATAGGGTTGGGGCCAGACAGCTGCCCTGGGGTACCCCGGCCCTGATCGGGCGTCTGCTGGACTCCTTCCCCTCCACTACTACTTTGAAGAAGCGGCCTTCGAGGTAAGAGGCCACCGTCTTTACTACTCGACGTGGAGTAGTAGAGGTGGCCATCTTGTGGAGCAGGCCCTCATGCCACACTCTATCGAAGGCTTTTTCGGCATCAAGGAAGACAGCTACTGTGTGCTCCTTCTTGTTCTTATTGGTCGCAGCGTGATGGAGCACTCTTGTCAGCTGGTGAGTAGTGGAGTGCTCCGATCTAAAGCCGTATTGCTCAGCACGAGGTCTTATGTGCTGAGCCAGGATGGTAAGCAGCAATCTTTCAAACACCTTCGATAGAGTGTTTAGCAGAGTGATTGGCCTGTAGCTCTCGGGCTTGGTGGTATTTTTGTTAGGCTTCGGGATCATCACCACTCTGCCTTCTTTCCAGGTGGTCGGGAAATATGTGTTACGGATGATACCGTTAAACAGGCGAGTGGTGGCAGCTACCGCTTTCGGAGGGAGGTGTCTTAATGCCTCGTTTGGTATCTCGTCGGGGCCAGGGGCCTTCCGGTTTGGGCATTTCTTGATGGCTCTTGAGACCTGACCCGGGGTGAAGAAGATGGGGTCTTCTTTATCTTCCCCCGGGGGGCGTCCTAGGTAGACCCTGAGGTTGTCAATCACTGACTCTGTGTGGTCTGGTGCGGTATCTGGGTTTGGCTGGAATACTGTCTCAAGGTAGTTGGCAAGTATTTCAGCCCTGTCTTCCGCGCGGTATCTCAAGGTGCCGTCGGGGGCTCTCAGAGGGCGGACAGGTGGTGGCCTCTTGGTCAGAGCGCGGCAGAGCCTGTGGACGTTGTTTGTGTCGTCCGCCGCGTTGTTTATAGTACTGACCCAAGCGTCTTGTCGGTAGTCCCTTAGTTTGGCTGCAATATTGATCGCCATTGCGTTCAGCCGGCTGCGGAGCAGTGGGCAGCGAGTACTCTGATACAGGCGGCGGGTGCGGCGCTTCTCTTCAATCATCAGTAGGATGTTTGGTGGAAGGTTGGGCTGCTTGTTCCTATGTTTGGGCTTCAATTTTGCGTGTGTAAGGGCTTCTTTTATTTTACGCTGGAGGGTATCTGTTAATCTGTCCACCTCCGCTGCACTTGTGACTGGGAAGGTAGGACAGTTTTTGTTGAGCTCCTCTGCGTAGATTTCCCAATCTACCCTCACTTTCCTGATGGGGACCTCAACTCGAACTGGAGGATGGTATTCCACCAAGATGGGCTGGTGGTCAGACATGAGATGGTCATCGAGGACCACCTGGGTAATCGATGCGTCTGTGATATTTGACGTCACGAGGAGGTCGATGGTGTCAGGCGCTTGTTGGTCCCTGTAGGGGTAGTGGGTAGGAGTCTCTGGTCCATGTATCAGGTACCCCTTTGCCTCGGAGTCGGCCAGCAGGCGTCTTCCGTTGAAGCACGTGATACGGGAGTTCCACGCCGTGTTCTTACAGTTGAAGTCGCCGGCTATGATGGTGGGTGCCGACGAGCTTAGGAGAAGGTGGATGTCCCCGGTATCCAGCCTCACCCTGGGTGGTTTATAAAATGCAAAAACACGGACCGTACTGTTGTTGGTTGCAATTTCAATGCCCAAACCATAGGAGGTGTTTAGCGGTGTCGGGGGTAGGGGGTAGTGGACTACCCTTGTTTTCACTAGAACCGCCAGGCCCCTATAGGCGTGTCCTAGTGGGGATACCTCATCTTTTCTGTAGACTTGGTACCCCGCGAGCTTAAATGCCGTCTGTGGCTTCAAATGCGTCTCGCTTAGCAGGGCTATGTCAGCCCTGTGTTCTGCTAGTAGACGTCTCAGGAGGGTCTTTTTTGTGTCAGTGAGCCCCCCGGCATTCCAATGGATAATCCTGAGGTTATCCTGATCCATAGTGTCTTTGGATATCTGTCAAGCCCTGTATGATTTCAGGGACCGGGTCCATTCCCTGTGCGACTGCCGCCAGCACTTTGCCTATAAGTTGCAAAAATATTTGCAGGCAATTTATAATAGAGTGCTGGTCGATTCTGTGTTCCGGGACCGCCACGCTTGGCTTCGCCTTCGTCCCTCCGGGGAGGGCGGCGACCACCAGCGGTGCGTCCGGAGCTTTTGTTTCAATGGCATCATGTTTCCTCGGTATTGGTACCGGTTTTCCAGGTTTTTGTTTCCTGGGTTGTTTAGGCAGTTCTGTCTGGATGTTTTGTATGTCCAGTTGTGGTGGCTGAGACACTTCAATGGTAGCAGTAGGTGGTACGCTAACTTGAGGGGGGCGGGGTTTCCTTCCTTTGTTGCGTCTCTTAGTTGGTAGTCTGGTGCCGTCGTTCGCGGCAGCCATCAGGGTGTTTGGAGCGTTGAGTTCATCTTCCCCCACCATTGGTGTTGGTACTGGTGCGGGGGGGGCAGCGGTTTTGGTGGTTCTTGCCACTGTGCCTGCCTTCCTGTTTTTCAGCTCCTTTTGATAGACAGGGCAGGCGGCGCTATTGGCCGTGTGGCTACCTCCACAGTTTGCACACGTCGGTGCGTCTTCCTTGGGGCGGGGGCAGTCCCGGGCGGCGTGGGGTCCTCCGCAACGCACGCAAGCTTGAGCGCGGTGACAGTTATGTGAGGAATGCCGGAATGACTGGCACCGATGACATTGTGCCAGTCCCTTCCTTCCTCTCCAGGCTTCAATTTTCGGACCGACCATGCCGCATAGTAGGTCGATCTGGTATACTCGGGGGGTGAGGTCAGCGGTTCGCTTCAGCTGAGCAAAGAAAACGCAGCCGGGTCGTCCCTGCCGCGCGGAGATCCTTTTAGCGTGTTCGGCTGTGATATTATGAGCCGCGAAGCCCTCGATGATCTGTTCGGGGGTGGTATTCCAGGGTAGACCCCGTATCGCGACTTTCAGGCTTCTTTCAGATGGTAGCGAGTAGCTAAACCAACTGATGTTCTCGGATTTTTCTATGGCCGTCAGATATTTTTGTATAACCCGGAATTCTGTATCCGTTTTAGGGATGAAACGTATACCTTGCCCATATGGGCGGGCATTCGGTGGGTGGCCCAGCTTTCCCTGTAGCTCCTTGAAGTGAGCTGTCCAGTTAGGGAGTAACTCAACAATGAGCGGAGGGTATTTGGCGGCTTCGTTGTTTTTTGCTTGGGGGGTAGGCGTGGACGGGCGCGATATTTCACTTCCTGTGTGTATCGATCTACCCTCCACTTTTTGCTTAGTAAATCTTTGCATCCCTGGGTCGTCCTCGTCCTCCTGGGTACGCTTGGCCGCCCGAGGTTGTGGTGATGGCTTCCGTGGCTGCGATAGCTTCATGGCCTCTGGTGTTTTGATAAGGAGGCGGTGTTCCGTGTCGAAACATTTTTCGGTCGGACTTTCAGTCCTGCCAACTAATCTGGGATCCCTGGAGGTGCCCGCTACGGCTGATGCATAGGGGGCTCTTCGGGAATCCATCGGTTGAGTAGTGGTTGGCGGCGTCGGTGTGGTAGTGGCAGCAGTTTTAATTTTCATCTCCCTTTTCGTGGTGGGTAGTGGCGCTGTTGAGGGTCTCTCAGCGCTTACTGGCCGCACGGCGATGGGTGTAGGTGATCCGTATCTTGAGGAGGATGCAGATGACATCGACTCCCTGGATGAATGCAGGGATCTCGGTGTGACGTCAGAAAAGAGTTTCTTTTGAGTGAAACCTTTGTGGCGTTCTTCGTACGATGCTGGAGGCGGAAAGATGGTTTCGCGCCCTCCCTCCAGGGTGGGTGTTGAGGGTATCGATGTATCCAGTGCCGGTCTTC
Organism: Scirpophaga incertulas; assembly: GCA_036419045.1. Classification (NCBI taxonomy): domain Eukaryota; kingdom Metazoa; phylum Arthropoda; class Insecta; order Lepidoptera; family Crambidae; genus Scirpophaga; species Scirpophaga incertulas. Next base: position 2,932 of record JAYEAL010000301.1, on the reverse strand, counting down.
TCTCCCGAGGAGTCTTGGACACCGGTGTATCCGACATTTTCTTGAAGAATTCGGAGGTGGGTAGATGTGAATTCTTCCGTCACAGTTGTGACCGACCCTCGCGTCACAGGTCTCCCGACCGGCCTTCGCCGCCCGGGAGGGTCCCACTAACGGAAGATCGGCCAAGAACAATACTGAGTGCGCAGCTAATAGGGTAGCAGAGGAATAGCTCGTACGCATTGACTCAGTAGGCTGTCCTGTAAACTGTAATTGCAATAAGTGAGGCTTTTATACTGTGCCTTAACGTTAGATTATCTATGATTTCGTTATTAAATCATTCGTTCATCATCATTAGCTCTCAATCTCGATTCGTTATTCGATTCACCACGATCGAGACGAATGACAATAAGACATGCAATCAATTCACTCTTTCTTTCCTTTGCTTAACCTATGGATGGTTTAATTTAGTTTATTGGTCGTCGACACGAATTTTGCGACGAATTTTATTTTTGTATATAATTAGAACTTGCTCAACTAATTCATTTTATAATCTAATTAAAAATCTCATCTTTATCTTATATTTTGTATCTACGGATAAATACAATTTAGATACTGTCCTTGAAATCCATATTTTCACAATTCAACACATTTGCAGTGGTGATGGAATCCAACTTCAGTGCAACGAACAGACGAGTTAGATCGACTATGGAAGGCTATAAATGACAGTATTGTGAATAGCAAATATCAAGTGCAACCTGCGAGTGAACAAGAAAACGTAGACACAGTTGGTCACTGATCGACGAATTTTATGTGCGCGTGACGGTGACATGAGCACAAACAACAAACGGCGCGGAGCTAGCAGTTCCAGTTGTTCTGTGTCTGGAGTACCTGCTCTTGTGAACGTACCTACAGCCATGTCTGCTGACCTAGCCTCCTTGTTCGAATGCCCAGTATGCTTCGACTATGTCTTACCACCAATCCTACAGTGCCAGAGTGGCCACCTGGTGTGTTCTAGCTGTCGACCTAAACTAACTTGCTGCCCGACCTGCCGGGGTCCTCTTGGAAACATACGGAACCTGGCCATGGAAAAAGTTGCTAGCAATGTAATGTTTCCTTGTAAACATTCAAATACTGGCTGTACTGTTACACTTGTGCACACAGAAAAAGCTGAACATGAAGAAGCGTGCGAGTTCAGACCCTACTCATGTCCTTGTCCAGGTGCATCATGCAAGTGGCAAGGTGGCTTGGACCAAGTAATGCCCCACCTTATGATGTCACACAAGAGCATTACCACCTTACAAGGGGAAGACATTGTGTTTTTGGCAACAGATATCAATTTACCAGGAGCAGTAGATTGGGTTATGATGCAGTCTTGTTTTAACCACCATTTTATGTTAGTACTTGAAAAACAAGAAAAGTTTGATGGTCACCAGCAATTTTTTGCCATTGTTCAACTTATAGGATCTCGCAAAGAAGCAGAGAATTTTGCTTATCGATTGGAGCTGAATGGTCATCGCCGGCGGCTTACTTGGGAAGCAATGCCACGGTCTATACATGAAGGTGTTTCTTCAGCCATCATGAACTCTGACTGCCTTGTGTTCGATACATCCCTTGCACAGCTATTTGCAGACAATGGGAACCTTGGAATAAATGTCACAATATCTATTGCGTAGTCTACCACAACAGTACCTTTTGCAATTTAGGATATAATAACATTTATACTTATGAATATATCCTAAATAAAAAATAACTTAAAGTACTATAAAACATTTTGTTACAGTTTGTAAAGTTGCCTTCAATATGACATTAAACTTTTTTTATATGTTAATCAAAGTTAAGTAAGCCAAAAATATTTTCTTTATTGTTTGTATGTACATGTGTGTTCATCTTTAGAAGTAAGTAGGAAATGGGGTTGATTCCATTGGTATCGAGTGAAATGAAATTTTAGTTCATTCCAATTTTGTGTAACTTACAGGTTTATTTTATGTGTATTCTATGTAGCTAGTGTAGCTTCCCATCTCTTTATTTTTATACCACTATAGGGTAATGTGGCCAACACTAAGATTGCATGTTTTAAAGTGTAAAATGATTGTTATATATAAATAACAACAGGATCTTTTTGCATTTTGTTGAAATAGTATTAAAGGCTAATTGAATCGACCTCATATTTTTAAATCTTTAGTGTACAAGCACTATGGAATGCCTTGTAAACATATATTATATCATAAATTATGACATCTCAGAAGAGATAGTGATTATTTTATTCCAAACAAAGAACAAATAAATATTTGTACTAATCTTAATCATTTGTATATAAATGCATATAATAAGATATAAATTTAAGATTTATATAGATAATTAATTTTGATATGTTACTCCATTAAATTTATGTAGTATGCTGGGATTCTTTTAGTGTACTACGGAAGTCACAAGTGGACACAGCCCGAGTTCAATACTGTCAGAATTACCTAGACAATACAATGAAATTTATGCAAGACCACAATTCAAAGACTTCGAACATGATATGTTCAACTTCAAAACATCTTGAAATGGATATGAATTTCAAATAAATGTAATTCTTACTGACTATGGTAATATTTATTCATAGCTGAATTTTTATGTGTCCATACTCTTTTAAAATCATAGAGAATATGTTAACAGAAACTTGGAGTAAAGTTTATGTAATTTTAAAATTGTTTTCAAAGGTTTATTAATGAACTACAATTCGTTCTGAAAATCTCCGTGCACAAGTTAACCAGGTTTCTAATATTGTTTTGACTGAATTGTTTTTAGTTTTAAGTAAGCAATTTATAGCAACACCCATGTTACTTAATGAATTCTAGGACTATTTAAATTGCTCTGCTCTAGTATACCATATTGGGTTAAACTTGGCGAGTACTTATAAATTATTTATTCTTTCCATTTATCTTCCACCTACTTTATTAATAGAAAC